>APFE030405466.1:193794-250803 GCA_000404065.3 Pinus taeda
ACATCCCAAAGGTACAAGATCGGGTTCAAGTTGAAGCCTTTCTTGTTGAGAGGGAGTGTTGAAAAATGGCAACAAGAAATGCTAAAAATAGCAGTTTGGGTATCAGTGGTAGATTGAGCAACAGGGAATGAAAAATGGAAGTGATAAAAATATAATTGCTATTTTTAGCAATTCATGATGGATTCCTATTTTAGTCAATCCCTAGACTAAAAATAGGAAGTAAAATTCGAATTTGAACTTAACAGTTGTTTGAAAATAAATAAATTAATTCACCATGAGTTAATTAGTTGTGAAAAATCAAACATGAAGTCTATGTGAGGAAATGCAATAGTTTATCTATTAATTGAGGAATTTATCCATCAGTTAAAGAGATAAGAATGAGTTCTAATTTGAGTAGTAATTAGTTGTCTCAGTTAACTGAGTCATGTCCAGTTAGATTGATTTAAACAATTTGTTTAAATTAATGTGATTTCAGTTAGTTAATGCATGCTTGCATATAACTGCTACACTTAAGATAACTGAAGATTCTCTCATGGATAACTGATGCATGTCAGTTTAGAGAGAGACCCAGTTGAGATCAGATGAAGGACAATGTACTATCAGGTGCTAGGATATTCCTAGTGAATATTCCTTGCATGAGGAAAGAATCTTCTTCCTTCTATGACTGCATAGTTGGACTTGAGGTGACAGCAGGTATGATTTGGGCCAATTCACACATGTTATGTAATTGGACCCCAATCAAAACTACGCAAGGAAATAAGGGCTTGGAGGACTATATATTCAAGCCTAGATAGTCCATGAGCTACATCATCAGATTACAAAGAGAGCGGGATAGCTTTTGAGCTGATTCTTTTTGTATGTTGTTGAGGATTTCCACTTGATTGATAATACAGAGATGGGATTTTAGGCTGGTGCTTTCCCCAGGTTATATCTTCTGTGTTATGGTTGATTACTTCTCATTCTCAGTTGTATATGTTCATGCTTGATGTTGCTCATGTTTGATTAAGCTTTCGCAAAGTTTATGGTAGATGTAGATCTAATATTATGCTTTAGTACATTGCATATATCAGTTTGATTTGTAGGTGAAATTTCTACATGATATCAGTGAGCTAGCTGATTTGTAGAGAAAATTCTACACAACGGAAACAATTAAATGATCATGAAATCACGAAGCATACAAGAGAAAGAATTCTTTCAATGCATTACAAAATGATTTCATGGAAAAGCCACAACTAAAAACCCTTGCTATTTGTATATTTCATTAGTCAGAAAATATGAGAAGATTACATTTCTTTGCTCAAGCCCGAGCAACCTCACACTATCTCTATTTGTCTCACAACTTCCTACACAATCCTATGCCAATACTTAACCAATTTTCTACTTGACCAAGTCCCTATCTCCTTGCATTGTTTCCTTGGGAATTAGCCCCTTATTAATTAGGTAAATTCCTCAATATGAATTGTGAAATCCTCATAGGCCTTCCTTTGACTGCATGCACCACCTGTACAATTTTGATGATTATACAATTGATAGTACACTTCCCTTGAACTCCAATCTCAACTGGGTAACTCTCAGATCTGACATGCATGAATTATTTATGAGTGAATCATCAGTTAACTGGTTGAACACATGAAGCAGCACCCCACTATCTAACCTCCCACTAGTTCCTCCATCAGTTGGAACAAGTTTAACTGACATTAACTTAGTTAAACTGAATTAATTAATTACAACTCAAAATAAACTCAACCAGGGATCCTATAAAGTAGGAGACACTCTACATGACTCAAGTTAGACCCTCAATTTGAATTAATTGAGCCAACTAAGTCAAATTAAATTAGTTAACTCGTACAAGTTGTCTTGTGATGTGAAATTACAATTTTATTCCTAATTTATTTCAAGGACAAAATTAAATCAGGATTCCTTGTTGCATTTTCAACAAAAATCTTGAAAGAACATGGAATGTGGACTTGATCTATCAACACAAAATCAAGAAAACTGATTGTATGTGGATAGTGGTTGCTTCAAGCATATGACTGGGAATAAGAGTAAGTTTATGTTGCTAAAATAAAAGGATAGAGGGAACAATGTCACTTTCGGTAACAATGCTCCAGCAAGAATTAATGGTAAAGGCATAGTCGGTCTTGATCAAAAGACAAAAGCATAAAATGTGTTGTGTGTGGAAGGTCTTGAGCACAACTTGCTTAGTGTAAGCCAAATCCATGATAATGTCTATGATGTGACCTTTCAATCCAAGGACTGTGAGATCTGCAATGTGAAGGATGGAAAGCTAGTTGGAAAAGAAATCAAAACTCACAATAATGTATATGTGTTTGATGACTCCAGAGTAAATTTTTATTTAAGAAAAATGAATGAAACACGGTTGTGGCACAGGAGGCTTGGCCATATGAATATTGATAGTTTGATTAGAGTCAGCGCACTGAGAGATATGAGAGGATTTCCAAAACTTCCAAGGCCTAATAACTCAATTTGTAAGTCATATCAATTTGGTAAGAAAACCAGGACTCATTTCAAGTCAAAAGAGTTATCTTCATCTAGACCACTGGAGCTAATTCACACATATATATGTGGCCCAACTAGAGAAAAATTCGTAAGTGGAGAAAGGTATTTTATGTTTCTCATTGATGATTTTATTAGGGCCACTTGGATTGTGCTCTTCAAATAAAAATTAGAAGCATTTAAGCAATTAAGAAAAATTAAAGCTCAAGTAGAAAATAAGAAAGGCTTAAAGATCAAACACTTAAGATCGAACAGAGGAGGAGAATACAATTCAAGAGAGTATGAAGAATTCTGTGAAGAGCATGGCATTAGGAGGCAATACTCAGTGGCTAGAACTCCACAAAAAAATGGAGTAGTGGAGAGAAAGAACAGAACCATCCAGGAAATGGTCAAAGCTATGTTAGATGAAGCAAATGTATCCCACATCTTCTTGGGAGAAGCAGCTCAAGCATCAATGTACCTATCAAACAAAGCTCAACTCAGGCCAAGTAGTGATAAAACTCCTTATGAGTTGTAGAATGGAAGACATGTATTAGTTAAACACTTCAGGGTGTTTGGGAGTAAATTCTTTATCAAAAGGAATGATAAAAATCCCAGAAAATATGACTCACTTGATGATGAGGGTATATTACTTGGGTACTCTGCTCGAAGCAAAGGATACAAGTGTTACAACAAACTGACAAAAAGGGTTGAAGATTTCATTGATGTAGTAGTAGATGAAATAAATTCATAATCTGATTCCTCCAAAGGAAATATGAACTCAGAGGGAGAAGAAAATTTAGACATGAGGCCCTTAGATAAAGAAGAAACAGATTTAGATAATGAAAGTGAGGAAACGAGCACAACTCCACGGGTTCAATGGTGGAGCACATTGAAGACTGCCAAAATTTGAATATTAGGGTAACTGATATTCAATAGGAGCATAGGGTTGATGTATTCATAAGGACTTTAAAAGATAACATCCAACATGAGGTTCATCTTTGGGAACCTGATTCATTGGAGAAGGCATTTGAGGTGGAAATAAAAGTTGAAAGAAAAATTATGGCAACAAGGAAGTCTACCACTCACAACTATAAAGATGGGAGTGTTTCTTCTCCTAGTCTTCCACAACCTACAAGGTTGACACCACAACAATTGGGGGAAAAAGAGAAAAAGGGCTTTGTTACAGTTGTGATAGAAAATACACTAAAGGTCATAAGTGTGCTGAGAATAAATTATTCTATATATATTGTGAAGAGGAGGAAGGAAAGGAACAAGAAACATCAAAAGAGGAGGATATACACCAGGAACCAACCCCAGAGAAAGAAGAAATGAATTCAGCCATATCTTGTAATGCATTGGAAGGAATTACCACTCCTAAAACTCTCAAGATAGAAGGATATATCAAAAATAAAAGGTAATAGTGTTGATTGATTAAGGTAGTACCCATAATTGTATTCATTGTAAGATGGCCAAGGAATTGAATTTCTTCCTATATCCAGCACCAGAGTGTCAAGTGATGGTTGCAAATGGAGGAACTATAAATTTCTCTGGAAAGTGCCATAATATCAAGCTAACCATGGGGGAATATGTATTGAATAGTCCAATTCTTTCTATTCCAATTGGTGGTGTTGATGTTATACTAGGAGTCAAATGGTTACAATCTTTGGCGATGATAGATTTCAATTTTCAAGAACCTTTCTTGAATTTTTTTTGGGAAGGAAAGGAAGTTGAATTAAGGGGTATCAGATGGAAAATGGGAAAGATAATTAGCTCTAATGGCATGACAAAGATTCTAAAGAAAGAACAACTGGGTGTAATTGCACAATTTTGCTCACTAGGGGTTCAAAAATCGAAATCATCTATTTCTCCAGATCTCCAAAAAGCCTTGGACAATCATTCCAAAGTGTTTAAGGCTCCCAAAGGCCTCCCACCTATTCATGATCATGATCATGCGATTTTATTGATTCCAGGAAGTTCTCCTCCAAACATTAGGCCTTATCGATATCCTTATCCACAAAAGAGTGAAATTGAACATACGGTTGCAGAAATGTTAGACGTTGGTATAATTCAACCTACTCAAAGTTCTTTCTTTGCTCTAGTAGTATTGGTGCATAAGAATGATGGATGATGGTGTATGTGTCCAAATTATAAGGAGATGAAAAAGCTCACTATTAAAGATAAATTTTTCATTCTTGTCATTGATGAATTGTTGGATGAGTTACATGGAGAAATTTACTTCAACAAGCTAGATATTCATTTAGGATATCATCAAATTAGAATGAAGACTAAAGATATTCCAAAAACAAAATTCAAAAATCATGAGGGTCATTATAAATTATTGGTCATGCCTTTTGGCCTTACTAATGCATCTTCCACATTTCAAGGTTTGATGAATTCCATTTTCAAACCCTTCCTTAGAAAATTCGTGTTAATATTTTTTATGATATACTAATCTACAACAAGTCTTGTAAGGGTCATGTTCAACATGTTGACAAGGTGCTCAAACTATTAGAGGAGAAAGAATTATATGCAAAAACATCAAAATGTATCTTTGGAGTATAGGAGGTGGAATATTTGGGTCATATTGTATCTCATGAGGGTATTAAGGTAGACCCTAACAAAATTAAATCCATCAAAGAATGGAAAATCCCCACAACCATAAATCATATTCGAGGATTGCTCGGGTTGATAGGGTATTATCGCAAATTTGTTAAGAATTATGGCAGAATAGCGGCACCTATAACATAATTACTAAAGAAAGATGCATTTTCTTGGAGTCCAAAAGAAACGAAGGCCTTTACATCTTAAAGAGGCAATGTGCTAGGCACCAGTCTTAGCTATGCCAAACTTCACAAAAACTTTTGTTGTGGAATATGATGCTTCAGGAAATGGAATTGGTGTTGTTTTAATGCAAGAAGGAAGACCCATTTCTTTTTAAAGTCGTCCAATCAAAGGAAAGTATTTACACAAACCTATTTATGAGAAGGAAATGTTGGCAATACTACATGCACTAAAGCAATGGTGACCTTACCTAATGAGAAGACACTTCAAGGTAAGAAAAAATCATGATAGTCTTCAATACTTTTTGGAACAAATATTATCTTCAAAAGAGCAACAAAAATGGGTGACAAAGATGTTCGGTTATGACTTTGAAATCGTGTACAAAAAGGGGAAGAAAAATTTTGTTGCAGATGCACTCTCAAGAAAGGATGAGGATGTGGAAGCATTGCTTTGTTCCATTTTTGTTATCCAACCTGAGTGGATAACCGAAGAAAGGGATGAATTGAAGATTGATGAAGAGGTGTGGTCACTTATTCAAAAGTTGCAGAAAGATCCAAGTACATCTGATACATTTAGCTAGAAAAATGATTCATTATGGTACAAAGATCACTTATATCTTTGTAAGAATTCCCAACTGAAACAAAAGATTCTTTTGGAATTGCACAACTCTCCTTTAGGAAGGCACTCAAGATTTTTAAAAACTTACCATAGGGTCAAGAATGAATTTTTTTTGGATGGCCTTAAATCTAAGATCTAATATTCAGAATGTTTGGTTTTCCAACAAAATAAAGTTAAAACAATTAAGACCTTGGGTTTGTTACAACCTTTAGCCATTCCAAGTCAGCATTGGGATGATGTCTCAATGGATTTTATCATAGGTTTACCCAAGTCTTAAGGAAAGAGTGTCATCATGGTGGTAGTTGATAGACTTACCAAGTATGCACACTTTTGTGCATTATCTCATCATTTTAAAGCCAGTACAATTGCTACTGCATTTATGGAAACAATTCAAAAGCTTCATGGAAATCCAAAGATTATAGTAAGTGACAGAGATCCCATTTTCACTGGAAATTTTTGGACGAAGATATTTTCTTGACTTGGTACTCAATTAGCTCATAGCTTAACTTATCATCCTTAATCTGATGGGAAAAATGTGAAAGTGAACAAATTTTTGGAAGGATATCCTCATTGCTTTGTATCTGATAAACAAACACAATGGGTCAAGTGTTTACCTCTAGTTGAATGGTGGTATAACACTTTCTTCCATATTGTAGCAAAAACGACCCCATTTATGGCACTTTATTGATATCATCCACAATCCATCACATCATCTTTAAGAGAAAATTCTAAGGTTCAGGAAGTGGAAGATCACATCAAGCATCAACAACAAGTTCTTAAATGATAACCTCAGTTTGGCATAGAATCTAATGAAATAATAGGCATATCAATATCTCAATGAAAGAAGTTCTGATGTAGGTGATAGGGTATTTTTACGGCTATAACCATACAAACAAATGTCTCTTAAGAAAGCTAAGAAGGATAATAAATTATCACCCAAGTACTACGGTCCTTAAAAGGTGTTACAAAAGATTTATACTATGGCGTACAAAATGGATTTGCCCGCATCTTCCCAAGTACACCTAGTTTACATGTTTCATGCTTAAAGAAGGTTATTGGTGACAAACTTCTAGTTCAAAGAGTGTTTTCAAAACTTGACGAAGATGGAAAAATCACATTTTAGCTTGAAGAAATCATGGAAACAAGAACTCGATAACTACAGAATCGATCAATTTCAAAGTATCTCATTAAGAGGAAGAACTTACCTACTGAATATTCCACATGAGAGGATGAGAATTTTATCAAAAATCTTCCATAACTACTTAGGCGTTGAGGAAAACACTTTTTTGAAGGAGAGGTGCATGTTAGGTCCCTATAATACTAGTGCATCCCCCTTTTTGTTATTATTGTGCCCATGTAGCCCCCATATTGTTATTGTTGTGCCCCATAGAAGCCCACTATTGTTATTGGTGTGCCCTTATATTTTTATTGTTATGTAGGCTCTAATTATATTGTGACCCCTTAAAATGCTATATATACAAAGGAGGTTTTGTCATTTGTATCATCCAAGAATTGTTCATTTATGTAATGTAAAGGAGGTTCCCCCCTCGAAGAGGATAATTTTTAAGTCGTTGATCTATCTTTTCTGTGAGTTGGTTGCATAAAAAAATACAACACACCTTCAACAAGATAAGTACCAAGGCCAAAAAAATGTTTCAATTTCCTTAATATAGATGAAAACAACATACATCACAAACATTCAAAGAATAGTCTTACAATATTCCCAACATATGCATGAAAGCGTGTCAGCTCAACGAGCTTCTGAATTAAGTAAAAATTTCAAAATACATCAAGATAGTGAACATCACTAGCCCCAATAGTTGAGCATTATAGGAACCACTTACTAGGACCTCCAAAACAACTATCTTCCTCTCTAATTTTAGGTAATAGGGACTAAGGAGAAAATTCCTTTGCTTGAACAATGAGGAAGTATATATAATAAATTGGGTGATGATTCACCTCCCTTGTGATTCTTGGACTACCCTCATGATTGTTTTACTTCTCTATGACCTTTCAACTCCCACATGACTTTTCACATTACATGGATGACTTGACTTCCATTTTACATCACATTTTCTAATATAGAATTTACATAATCCACAAATGTTGTGGCACATGATGACTCATGACATGACACTAATGACATGGACTGCATGATGACATGGTAATGTTAAGTCACTCTTTGTTGTTGCTATCTTTGAGTCTTCTTGAGAGATAGTGCCTGTTCTTCTTCTTCCTCCTCCTCATGCCTTAAATATAAGGAGCCTTCAATGTGATCTTGATCATCTATCTTTTGTTGTAATCTGGTGTTCCTTTGTCATCTCTCCTGATCATCATCTGGTCTTCTTCATCTCCACAGGTTCCTCTATCATGACCTCCTTCTCCTTTTCCTCCATCATCATCCTATCATGATAAGATAAAGTACCTGCAATTGAAATCCATTCACAACAAGACAACATTAATCCCAAAATCCCCTAATCTAACATGCTCTATGAAATCACTTGTTAGGGCTAGAATTGGTGACTAGTTGAGTGAATGACTCAGGGATTGCACCATTCTAGAGGCCAATGGTCAGGACTGAGGCTTGAGACTGCATAATGCATAGTTCAAGATGGCCAGTATCAAAGGATTGTGTAGTTAAGGGGCTCAATAGCTCAATACTAGCACTTGAGGCTTAAGGTTACTCAATTCGCAGTTCTAGAAGGACAGACTCAAGGAACTACATAGTTGAGGGACTCAGAAGGTCAAGATTGAGGCTTGAGCCTTGAGGTTTCCCAATGCATAGTTTTGAGAGGTCTGGCTAGGTGACTGCGTAGTTGAGGGATCAAGAGCTCAAGGTTGAGGCTTGAGGCTTTAAGTTTCCCAATGCGTAGTTCTAGCAAGAGAACAATATCATAGATTGCACAATTGTGCAGTTCAAGGAGTTAGGTTGGAGGCTTGATGCTTGACATTTTGCAATGCGTAGTTGAGACTGACTAAGGGGAAATGATTGTGTAGTTCTAGAGCTCAAGGGTCAAATATGGGCACTGTGACTATGAAATGAACAGTTCCAAGAGGCAAGGTCAACGATTGAGGGCTAAGACTACACAATGGGTAGTTTAGGAGGGTTGAGTGAGGTCAAGTTTCCTGGGAGTGGATTTTCCAGATGAGGATAAGTGTGGAATCAGTGAGACCAAAGTGAACATGGACAAAACTTGAGCATGATCACACACTTAGAATAGTTGAATACACAACATTGATAACTCATAATACATGGACAACATACTTCCCTCAATGTGATGACATTGTGACAACATTCCCCAAGTGTGACACTAAAGGTACACTTTGTGACAACAGTGACGACACTTGTTCGACAGTGCATCAAAATTTGGGAATGAGTGTAAAGCATGTCTACATGACTAGAGGAACTCATCAAAACCAAATTTACCCTTTGAAACAATCCAAAACTCAACTTTACACAATAAGTGACACTTCCCATGCCAAAAGACAACATTTTCTTATATGAAGAGAAAAGTATGAACAACACTTACGATATGCGAATGACAATGAAAGCAACACATGCAAGAGTGAAGATTACATGAAAAAGACACTAATTAAAGTGAAATCAAACAAAAGAAATAGTTGAAAACATGAAAATGATACTCGTTAAAGTGAAGGTGTGCAAAAGCAATATTTTGAAAAGCTCACCGAAATAGAATTACAAATGTAGCCATAAGTGAGAAACTGTCAATGACAATGCACACCGACTATCAACATGAATTAAACATTGCTTGAGAACTGTCTTGGTGGACTTTTCTAGGCGTATTCAAGCTTGCGTAGAGAAATGTGCTCATGAATTCGTTATAGTCTAAGCATGTGTGAGAAGGTGACTTTGACACTTACAATCCAAGAAGGGATCTCAAAGACTTAACAGATTCTCAACTGACCGAGAAGTGACTACGAAATAAACAATCACAAGATCCAAAGTAGGCTCCAAAATTCAAGTATAGACAAAATTTTGGAGGTTGTTTGTCGCAGCGACAACATAACCCCAGCATAGGTATAAGAAATCACACAACAAAAATAATTCACATAGGCAATAAAGTGGTGACTTGTTCAAGGTTTTTCATGATCTTGATCCCTACAACAAAGATGCATATGAAATGGTAGAAAATTTACAATTTGTAATGTACAAAATCCAATCCAACAATATATTCAAGATAACATTGCAAATATGGGAAAATAGAGTAAGTGAAACACAACCTTTTAGAAACATAGTAAATTACTTATTAGATTAATGAGTTTGAGTAGTAGAAAGAAATATAGTTACTTAGTAGATTAATGAGTTGAAATAGCATAAAGAAATAGAGTAATTAATATAAATATATAGAAACTGAAAGATAATCTATATAATTACAACCAATACTTAACTAAGGAGGGGGGCTACTTCTTTAGCCAAGGAACCTTTTATGAATGTAGTAGAATGCTTAAGTTAGTAGCACACCATATACACAAATCATAATAAGAATGGAACAAAAACATGAACTTTGTATTAGCATATATTCATAATGAAAATTACAATTAATTGTCCTCTCTCTAGTTCAAGTATAGCATTGTGTTCTTATACACAATTATTTAGTCTTAATTTCATTAAATTGATTGAGGGACAACTTCAAATTCTCAATACTTTCCTTCTATGTTACAACAATTTCTCCAAAAAGTAGAAAAAAAAATAAAAAAAAATTGACTCATTCAACTATTGTGACAAGTGGCAGTTGGGCAAATCATTTGTTGTAGTCAATGTTTCCTTGCTAGGAAACCAACTACCTCTTATTTCTTCCTACATTGGGTGATGGTTGGCCTATTGATGACAACTATTTGACTGGAGGTTAACTCATGCTATGTTTTACCATCTATCCCCAAGATGTAGTGGTTATCCTCAATCATCAACTATCAAGGTGTTACAACATTTGCCTTGAGCATGTTGCAACACCTGTTTTACAGGTTAAATTTGTCATTTTGCAACACTGCGCTCTATCATATTGTCACGATGTGTTGTAGCACTAAACTTTGTTCATGTTGCAACATTGAACTTTGTCATGTTGTATTGGCTAGAGTTGAAACACTTGCACTTTGGTCGTGTTGTAGTGGTTGGAATTGTAATGCTTGCATCATGGTCATGTTGCATTGATATAGGGGTGTGGCTACAACTGTCCTTTACTACTGCTTCAATAATATCTATATGAACCTACCTGTTGTAGCGGCTACAACCACCCTCCAAAAGTTTGTCTTAACTTCATTTTGGGGCCTCCCTACTAACCTTTCACAGCACCTTGTCTTACTTCATCAAGTACACTAGCTTCAGTGTTTTTCTGACAAAGGCAGCCTGTCAATCACAGCTTGATGCATTCCCCTCACAGGCTGATCACCTGGACATGGTCCAACTGTAGGCTGAGAAACTCCCCCAAGAAATTGTGCGTTTCTGGAGGGAAACCAACCTTCCCTCCAGAAATTTTGCAAACCTATCTGGCAGCCTGTTGGGCTCCAGAATTGTGCAATTCTACCAGTTAACACTCACAGTGAAAATTGTGCAATTTTCCCTAGCAGAGCTGCTCAACCCAGAATTTGCGCAAATCTGGGTAACAGTCACTTGCTTTGCCTATAAATTGCACAAATATCCTGGGCAACCAGCCCAAATCCCAACTAGAAATGCGCATTTCCTTCAAGCAATTGACGCATTTCCTTCAAGCAATTGAGCAGCTACATGAATGAGCAATTTGGTTGACCAGTTCCACCCAGGACCGAGGAAACTTGACTTGCATGCATGGCTTTCTTTTTCCCGAAAAAGAAAAAGGTAACATGCAAAAGGCATCCCATGATTCAAGGAGATATTTTCAGCAGCTAGAGGTTACATGCAAAATTGTTTTAGAAACTTTCCTTCAGGTGTTGCTTTTTCCTAGATTTGTGGCATGTACGTCATGAGCTCAAAACTTATTTATTCGACGCATTAGAGCTCATTATTTCGCATCAATCTTGGAGCTCTGACATCCCACAGCACATCTAGGACTCCTCGACACATCTGGCTCAGCTATTCATGGGTAAGTGGCCTCAACATATCTTTTTCAGCATTTCTGTCACTTTTTGTGTATTCTCTTGTGTGAGTGTTGTTTGCTTGATTTCCTTGAACTCTTGTTGTCGTTTACATGTATTCTAGCTTGTCCTAGCTCTGTTTCAGTTCTCATTTCTATCTCATTGTTGTCGCATGCATGAAACTATTTTGTACGAACGGTCGTCGATTCAGAGACTCGCTTCACCCACATGCATGTTGATCTGTTTAGTGAATCTTTCATTCATGTTTGCATGCATTGTCAATCACTTCTACTTTCACTTGGTGTCACCATGCATTCACTTTCATACTTTCTTTCAGTTTCCTGTCGGCGAGTCAGGCCATCCTTGGCCTAGACTCTACCTTCATTGAGACAACATTGCGCAATCTAGTGAAGGAAGGCTTTGCCTTCCTCTACAGAAATGCGCATTTCTGTCGAGAACTATCCTCTAGGACTATTTTGCACATTTCTAAGGGATAGTGACTGCTAGTACAGAAAATTGTGCAATGTTGTCCCTGGGCCTGGAGTCACTCCCAACTGGAATTACGTATTGCATAATCCCAGCAGCCAGCAGCCAGTCTAGATTGTGCATTGCATAGATCCAATAGCTAGTCTTGCCTCCCAAACAGCGCAGACTACCTTTTTTGCAGTTATGGCAGTCAGTCACCTAGCCTCTGAGAAGAAATTGTGAAATCTTGCACATCAGCTTCCCAGGTATGTGCTGTGTCATTCCCCGAATTTGCTCTGGTTTTCGCTGACATATTTCTTGCCATGCATGTTACTTGTCTCCAGATCTTTCAGGTGTTCATCCACCACTTAGTAGTACCAGATCAGTGGCCTCCAAGAGAGCCAAATCACAGGACACTGATGGAAATGCAACTAAAGCAACAGTTGAGTGAGTGTCCTCTTGTCTACCAATCTATGAAGATACCGAGTTGTATCTAGACAGGGACATCAAGATGAAGTGGCAAGAGGTCAATGAAACATTTGTAGGCACTTTCGAGGAAGGCCTCAAAGACCTTCAGGTGTACATGAACATTCACAAGTCTGGTTTGTACCAGATTGCATGCAGATACCCAACGTTCCCATGCATGGACATGATACACTGGATCGTCTCCCATGCTAATCCCGAGACAATGACCTTGAGTAGTGTCAATGGGAAGAAGCTTGCAAACTTCTGGGCACAAGATTACGATGAGGTGTATCAGATTTCCTTGCCCGTGACTCTCATGAAGACTCCCTTTAGCTTACCCAACAATAGTGCTAACTCCAGAGACATTCTGAAGAACTGGGTAAAGGAGCCGGATCGATTCAAGTTGACACCCAACCAGATCGACAAGACAAAGATATTGATGAAGGCATACCAATACATGGTCATATTTCCTTGTCAATTGTATGGTCAAGAAAGCACAAAAAACCTTCCCACAGAGTTGGGTGATCGCACTAGACCAACTGGCTAGAGAAGGAAAACCATGTAACTAGTCTGGCATATTGGCTCATCAGCTGAAGGAACAAGTAACAAAGGCTCGACAGTCACCTGAAGGTATGCATGTAGAGATTTACATGCCCGCCTACATCTTAGATGTAGTGTATGCCCGACAAGAGTTCCCAGGTTTGGAGTGGGCATGGTCAATAGCAAAGACTATTGTGAACACATATTTCAAGTTGTTGTTTGAATGTAGCTTCAAAGGAGTAATCACATGGTTGTTTGATCATTTTGTAACCCTTGTGTACAAGATGATATTTGAACAGGATCCACCCTGCATATCAAAGGAAACAATGGTGGCATTGTTAGGCATTGTTGATTGGTATTCCTGACTGTCTGGCACCTTCATCCAAATGTTCAACACGGAGAAGCCTCCACATGTTCTACCGAATCTTTCCTTGGACGTACTTGTCATGCAGGAAGTAGCATATCACATCTCGGTAGGATTGACATATAGACTGCATCGAAAGAAGAAGGCACCTTATCCCACTCTTTCATTGTGGATTGGGTTATATGAGATTAGGAGTATCAACCAAGTGGATGTCAAAGCAGAATAGATGAAGAAGTACCCACTCAACCTTCGAAGCTACAATCTGTATGACCCACATTGCATTGTGAAATATCACTGCACGAGATTACAATTCAACTAGATCCACATGGCATTTCATTGGGTAGAGGATGACCCATGGAGATATTGTTATAATTTCTCTAGAGCCAATGAACAGGTCAGCTTCGTTATGGAGTGGTTAGCGAGGCAACATGAAGCAGCATCATGGAGAGCACCAACAGCACCAGTAGCAATAGTAGCAGCATTGGTAGTAGAGGCAAGCATATCAATGCACAACAAAGGTAAGAGGAATATTGTCGATCGCATGGAGGAGGAGCAAAGCTGCAAGTTTCGAGAAGATCCACTTGTAGAGTAGCAAAGAGGCACCAACATGACAAGAGAATCGTGCTAAGGCAGAGGGATAAGAAGAGAATGGAAGAAGTAGATAAGGAGTTGCATGAGCTAAGGGTGCAACTCCGAAAGGAACAAGAGCTGCGCAAATAGGAGAGGAAAGCACAACAGCAGTGGTTACAACAAGAGGTGCAACATGTGCAAACAGATGAAGCAGTGCCCATACAAGTAATTGATTCATTAGAACATCTGGCATCAAGTGAATAGGGTGAACTATCGCAGGGGCAAACTTCGCTTATGAGATAGAATAAGCACTTCAATAGTTGGATGCAGACATGGAGCAGCAGGAGTTGGAACAGGACACCGACCTCATGCCTCACCACAAAGAGGAAGAATCACCTGCTTCAATGCATCCAAATGATGAGAAAGTATCGAATGACCAAGGAGGCACTGAGATCCTTAGTGATCATCTGGAAGAAGAGATGCACAACATCTCATTCGATGAATCCCGACATAGAGTTGTGCAGTCTCGCAGAGTCTCAATTCCAAAGGATCATACGTCTCCTGTGCAAGTTGAGGAATGAGTGATTATGACTAATGTACGCAAACATTCTGTTGCCTTGGCCAATGCAAACAGACTGTATGTCGAAGCCACTAGCTCAAGTGTTCACTTCCTAGTAGCTGAGAATGAACGAATGCCAAAGGAACTACAAACGGCCAAGCAAGGAGGAGACTTGATGACAATTTCCACTCGAGATGAACTGAAGAAGGCAATAATAGATGAAGTATTTTCCCTTGACACAGATATGCAAGCATTATACTCCAAGTTTGATGCCGTGCACAAGGCATTCGTCCATCTCAACAGATGGCAGTAGCGATGTGCTAGAGGAGCACATATCTTGATGAAATTGAATGTTGTTGTTGATGACATGCAAACATGGACGATGAAGAACAAGGGAGCCCCACTTCACTTTCCTAAGATGATGAGGGCCAATGCGGTCAAGCTGAAGGCACATATCCGGAGTCAGATCCAGAATTATGAAGAGCTCTTGTAGTTCTTCACTAGCATACAGGCTTCCCATGCATGATTATTCTAGAGTATGGATGTTATGGTATGCATACATGCGATCCCATCTATTGGGACTCTCACCCAGGGGAAGACAAAGAAATAGGTCTGACTATAGCTTGGATCGTACTTCGACGTGTTGATGCACATTGCCACAAGCCCAGACTTTCCCACCAGTGCAGACATCATGCACAAGTATGTTGTTGGTCCGTCCGCATTGAAGACAATGATGCTCATGCTTTCAGACATGTTGGACAGAGGAGCCCGAGCAGTGTACCCGGATGTTATGGAGGCAAGAGTCAGCTTTCAGACGGATGTCACCACGAAGCACAAGGACACCATCAAGGACTACCGATCTTGGCATCAATATGTTATTGTTGATCAGCATGAGGATGTTGAGGAGTTGGACTTCCATGGTTGTCTAAGTTAGAGTGATGTCTAGCATGGGTTGCTCAAGCCATTTTGTTTCGTATGGGTACATGTGCATTGTAATGTAAAGTCATGTCAAGTGTAAGTCAAGTGTTAATAGTTGGATGTAACAGTCATAGAGTAGGTGAAGAGTCATGAGGGTAATTGAACTGTCACAAAGGGGAATTTCAAGGGTCACCCCACCCTTTACTATAAATAGTCCCTCATTACTCATTGTATAGGCTTTTGGTCAGCCCAACTTCCAATAAGATTATCTTGGAGAGAGCTTGGATAGTATTGTAACGCGCCTTGGCTTCTCCATTGCATGGAGCTAGTACATCTCTTTAGAGGAGCAGGTGGATGTGGTTGTAATGTTCCACTATTGGAGCTAGTGGTTGGACATGGATGTATTGTATGATTGGAACTTACACTTCTTTATATAATAAGAGCCAACATGTTTCATGCATATGTTGTATTGTATTCCATCTATCTTGTTTAGTCTAAATGGTATATGTATTTTCTTTCTTACACATGCATGTATGGACTACTCTATATAAGTATGTATGAATCTTTCTTAAATGTGTTGTTGGTTTAACCATCACTTTGGATTGCTAGCTAACTCACTTTCCAGCTTATCATGTATCCTCGCTTGTGTTCCCTTCCCATTTGAGTACTATTACAGGTTGCTAATGGCCGCACTTGTCTCAACCCACTTGTGTTAGAACCTCTCATGCACCTTCCTCGACTCACTGCAGTTGTCACACCCTTGCTATCAATAGAGTTATCTTACTTGCCTCTATGTGAAATCACGGTCAAAGCATTACCATACGACCCACTGCTGGGACTCCTAAACCAAACGGTTTGAGGTCTAATTGGGACTTCTTACCAAGGAGATCCCCTTGACATGTTGGCAAGTCCAACACCAACAACATTTCTGTCGCTAGAAGGAGGGCCACATGACAATTTGTGCTCTTGTTGCACTGAAAATTGTCACCTTGACATTTTTCTATCTGTGTGAGTTCATTACCACTCATACTTTCCTCCTCTGCTAGTCTAAAACATCAGTTCCTCATATCAAGTCTTGAAAATGAGAGAAAATCTCTCAAAAGTTTTTAAAACTCTGGTTCCACACTTTCTCTTTGTCTTACCTGCGGTCCCGCACCTCATGGTCATGTCTTTGGCGCACCTGACCACGCTGTCTCTGTGTTAAAGGTGTGGACCCCTGTAAAAGTTAAAAAGGCGTAAGGATATTCTAAAAAAACTCACTTTCAGTTATTTGTAGAAGCTTCTGGAAGGAAGATTGAGGTGGCAAGTTCGCTCTTTTAAGGTTCATGTAACCCATACCTTAAGGAGCTAACCCCTTGATGTGAGGAGCTTATTCCTTTGAAGGAGTATTCTATCCCTTCATAGGTGGAGCTGTAACCTCCTCCTTTGCACTATAAAAGGAAGCATTGAGCTAGTTAATTGGTTAGAGTGAGAAGCTTAGTATTTTTTGAGGAAAAATGTTGTTGGAACTTAGTCTTCTTTAGTTGAGTTTTTATGAGGAGAGATTACATACCTCTATGAATCTCATTTGGAAGAGTGCAAGATTTGTCAAAGTAAAGGAAATTCCTTTTTTGGACCCTAGGAATAACTTGTTCAACATCAAGGCTAAAAAGCTTGTAAAGTTCTTCTACTATTCAAAGTTAATACAAATATATTTGTTTTTAAGGAATTTAGGCTTCTGTGATCCATATCAATTTTGAGAAGAATCTTCGGCGAAAATCACATAGAGATATTTTTATTTTTTTTGGACGACGCATTTCGAACCAACCAGTGTGGTTCATCGTCAGGACAAGTTGAATGAGCAGATCTTGCTATGCATTATAAATAGATCGGGCAGAATGTCCAATGACCAAATTTCCAAATTAGGTAACGGCTAAAATGATAATAGCTAGATTGACTAGGGAACGGCTAGTTAAACCAAGAAGGCCATAATTTACTTAAATAAGTTCAGTCATTAATTTCTTTATAAATGGACAATTTTATAATTGCAAATATATGTTAGAATAAGCGAGTTAATAAATCAAGTCATAGAGAATAGTTGATTATATTTTATTTAAATATAAGTTAATTAATCTAATAAAATATAAGTTAAGGGACATTTAAATCTTAATTTAAATTAAGAAAATAAATGAATAACTTAATTAGTTATGAAAGATGTTTATAAATATTAGTTTGTTGAATAAGTTAAAAATAGAATAATCTATAAATAGTTATTTCCATTTTAAAATAAAAGCTAAAGGACCTATATTCATGAATATATATCAAAATAAACAGATTAGTATCATATTCGCAGTCAAAGAGTATCCCTATAAAAATACTAGAGAAATTGAAATATTAATTAATAGTTTATTAAGGGTAAAAATAGTTAAAAAAATAAAATAAAATGAAATGAAATAAAAAATAAAAATAAATGAAATAAAAGTTTAATAGTCAAAAATAAATATTAGAGAATTCAAGTAAAATAAATAAATAAATTACTAAAGGGAGAAAACGACTAGGAGGAGAGGGCTGGGACCTAACAACTACTGATCTTCCAGCCATCCTCTCTATTAAGATTGTTCAGCCTTTTTTCAATCTCAAGGGCTTCCCTAAATTTTCGGTGATGAAATTGCGAAACTCTAGCAATCACACTCGCTTCTTTGATGCAAACATGAAGATTGGTTTTCTCAAAATGCTCTGCTAAAGCGAAAGACTTGGTTCTCATAAGCTTGAGGTCAGCAGTGTGCTCACTAATCCTTTGGTTAATGGAGTGACCAGTCTCACCGATATAGGGGTCCCACAAGAACAAGGAATAATATAAACACCTTTCATGTCCTTGGGACTGATAGGATCCTTCACAGATCTGAGGGACTTATGAATAGTGTTAAGAGGTCTAAAGGTTGCGCGGACACTATGCTTCTTAAGAATCCTCGCAATCCTATCTATGGTCCCTTGGACATAAGGAAGATGGACACCAGGAATCCGATCCTTAGGTTCTCTTCTGGATAACGAATTCCTAGTTGCTTTGAGGAAAGCCTTTTGTCCCAAATGTCAATTATAACCGTTCTCAACAAAGACATTAAGGAGATGGGACTTCTCCTCCTCGAAGCTCCTTTCATCAGAATTCCTTAAGGCACAAGTCGCTAGGGTGTTGAGAACACCCAAATTCTGGGCTCGGAAATGGTGGGAACTAGCATGAAGATACTGCTTTGTATGAGTTTTCTTGCGAAACACTCGGTGGGAGAGGGAACCATCCTCATTCTTTGAGATAAGAATATCAAGGTCCTCATTCTTCAAGATAAGAATATAAGAATATCAAGGAACTTTTTCTCAATAAGTTGTTAATTCATTGTTTATTTTATGGATTCCTTGATCACCATAATAGGCATGATTTATAATATTTTCTATGCAGGTGCTATTTAATGTTTTCTTGTTTGTGATTGCAGGTCTTCAAAGATAACTCTTTTGAATGACTGGAGAATGACTACTACAAACAAGCACTGGATCTAAGGCAGGATCTTAACACCTTTGTAGCATTTACTTATAAATCGCATATGTCTAGAGAAAGATACGTTTGTTTGTCTGTTTGTTGCTAGACTATCTTTTGATACTAGGGAGATCGGTCTTGTCCGCAAGATCGATTTATCCAACCAACAAATTGGCAACTCTGCTAAGGAATGACTTGATTTTTGGTTTTCCTTTGTTTTGACTTGAGAAAATTGTTTTTTATGGTTTTTGATTGAAGTATACTGGCTTGGGTAGCTTTGAAAAATCATGAAGTATTTTTTTATTTTTTTTAAGTTTTATGGGGACTACACTTTGTCTTCATAGACAGTGCGGACATCTCCGCATTTTCCTTCAATAAACAGTGTGGGACCGCACCTGTTGCTTCTGGACCCTGCGGACCCTGTAAATTTTTTTGAAAAACTTAAGATATCTTCTTCTAGTTAAGTTTAGGTTTGATTTAGGATTTTTAATGTCTACCCATATCTGTATTTTTCCTGTCAAAAATCTCTTGTGTGTGAGTTCTGTTAGTATTTTTGTTTGGAATGATTTTCTAGAAGTTTTGCATGCTTGAAGTGGTTTTCACTTTGTCTCTGTAGTGACTTAAAGACCAGAAGCTTGAGAAACCTTAGATCACCCTGGTGTATTTTCGTCTACTTAATGAGTCTGACTTGGTTGTGAAATCTATCCTTTGTGAAAAACTGATTTAGTTTTTTCATTGCAAATCTTTGAACAAACTTTGTCATAAGTTCTAAATTTCATTTTTATAAAAGAAAACATATCTGGATGTTTTTTGATTTGTTTATTATTCTATGCAAATGAATCATTAGTTTACTGAACAACTAAGTAAAATGTCCTAAAAAAGAATTGAAGCTTTTATTCAATTAGATTTTTAAAGTTTTTTGATCTCAAAATTAGTTTTTTGTAGTTTTGAGTGTTTTTATAGAACTTGTAGATCTCTTTTGAAGAAAATTGTTTTTTGTAGTTTCAAGTTGTTAGCACCTAAATCTGCCTTAGGCTGAAGGAATGCAAAATTTAGGGTAACCACAAACCACGCTCAGTTTGGTAGCTAGCCCTACCAGAACAGGAGAGGGCTCTCTTCGTGTCACGCTCAGTGAATAAATAAACGCTATGGTCTGAGATGACTTGCAGCAAAATATTGATTTTAGGCTAGTAAATAAATATTGATACAAGAAGCAGTTTTGTATAAATGACCGAGTTTCTGGGATGTATGGGACCAACGAACAACAATGAGCAGATAGTTTAACACAAAGGCATAGATTACTTTGTGAGGCAAGACAGGCGGAAAGTCTAGCAATTAGTTTTGAAATAATGCGAAATGGAAAGATTGTTTAGGAGGGTGAAAAGAGCATAACCACATGAATCCTTTTCAATAGAAGAAGAATACAGAACGTGAAACTTTCCCACAGGCAGAGCAATAAACATGAATTCTACCTTATCTTACTTAGAAAATTTCACTTGAAATGAATATCAATGAACTGTGAAACATAACGAAATACATATGAAACATAAAGAGAACACATTTGCTACACTCACACCACAACAATCTCATGAACTAGAGCCGCTACCTTTCATCAATTCTCTGTCAAGATATACAGTGAAGAAATGAGTTTCTCTCCCACAGTCTCCCAGAAATTACAACCCAACCTTTGAAAATGGTTTGCATACAATAAATAGACTATGTCATTGGGAAATAGAACGACCCACAACTAGGGAGTTTTTCAAATCATTACAAAATGGAAATGGAAAGCCAACCATTAGTTACAGGTGCAGCGTTACAAAAATGACAAATGGCTTGGGTGACTGCTCGCCTTCCTTTGCCACTTGGATAGAAGCCAACCTTTAGTGAAAATACTTTAAACTTTGCCTTAGGTGCTGAAAAAAGTGTAGTGTAAATGATCGGGCCCGCTTGGAGAAAGTCGCGAATCGAAATGTCGCAGAGCGGAAGTGATTTTGGCCTTTTTCTCTATATGCGTCGCGCCCAAATCTATATGCGCCATGCCACTTTGGAGGTGATTTTGAGGTACCTGCAGGAGTCCAAATTATGCCCAAGTGTGCTTGTTAGAAAGCCCTACCTGTCTACTTTCCAACCCAAGTGGAATTTCTGAATTTGGTGCTCATTTTCCCCTCCAAAACTTCATTCTCCCAATACTCCTTCCTGTGTGTCAAAATAGGGGCAGAGAGGTCATTTTTTGAGTGTTTTTGACCTCCCAGGGCCTCAAAACTTTCCCAAACTTCTTGTACATGCACCAGTGGTCATGATTTTGCATGTTGAATCCAAAAATGCAAACCATTTGTGATTTGGAGCTCCCAATCCTAAGCGTCGCGCCACAGGGAGAAAATCCCTGTTTTGTGCCCAAAAATTTGTCATGTGACCAAAATTGCCCCAAATTTTTTGAAATTTTGGCTGGAGATCCCCTATGAAGTGCTATGCTAGGCCAATAGAGGCTTCAGCCAAGATTCGAAGCTGATCTTGCTCCTTTTGCCTCTTTTGCCTTTTTGTCGCTTTGCTCAATTTTGCCTTCAAACTCCTTATCCAAGCCTTTAAACTGATGTTCCGTGCCCTGTAGTGATAAACCATCCGCCTCAATATGGTTTTGTCCTTGTCAGCCTTCTCCAACAGTCTCTCAAGGTGGATGTTGATACGCTCGAGCCAAGACTCTCGGTCATTGTTAATTTCTTGCTCCAATGGAGTGAGCTCAATCCTCCTATGTTGGGCAGCTTGGCAATTCTCATGGATGTTTTGCAGCTCCATGATCTCATGCTAGTCTTCAAGCTATTTGTTCCTCTACTCCAAATACCTGATAATCCACTTAGCCCTCTCCAAATTGAGTGACAAGTCTTGGATCTCCGTTTTCTGCTCCTGGATGGTCCTCCTAAGTTTGGCACTCTCCTCATCTGCATCATCATCATGAATGAGGATGAAGTCGCTCTCTCATTCACCTGATGGCCCCTCATCATGCATGGGCTTCTTTCCCCTGTCTTATACCTGTTTTGCCGATGTAGGAAGCGAGGCCCCTTCCACCCCGGGTGGAGATAACACTCGCTTTGCTGCTGCAAACAAATGTCTACTGCCTCTCTGATAGGTGATGAATAATGGCATAGTAGTGGTCTCATGGCACTCATACTGATGAGAAGGACCACCTATCTCATGTTCACCCTCTGATAATACCTGTGAAGTGTTGGAGAGGTCACGGGAGATGAAGTCATCTCAAGTAATGCCCTGCAATCCCAACTGATGAACCACCAAAATCTTAATCAAGGCAAAATGATAAACACTGTTGAGTTGCTGCTGAGGGGTCTTGTGCTGCATGAAGGGGTTCATCCTCTCTATGTTCCTGCAAATGAAATATGGATGTTCATTATCCATACCGTGGTAAAGTGCATGAGCAACCTGATGTGATAGGCATATAAACGAGAGAACCACCCCTCACAACTGAAATATTTCATGATCAATTTCATGAGTGGAGCATATTCATCTTTCAAATATCTGTATGGAAAGACTCTTTGGAGCTACCTCAAGAAACTGGCCTTAATGTAAGGCTCATAATGCTACCTATCAACCTTCTGTTTTTTGTGCCACTGTTCTCCAACATTTGGTATGCTGGTTTCTAATGAGACAGTTTCAGGTGTTAGTGTGAAGGTGACCCCAGCTAAGATAGAGTGATATCCATGTAGGTGAAGCACAAAAAGACGGGCCAACTCATGATGAACTCGAACACTAGCCACCTTTTGACAAAACTCAAAACATGACAGATGCTGGAAACATGACATACCAAGAGGGCAGGCCTGCAATTCTGTGAGGGTAGTTGGCTCATCCCTAACATGTTTGCCACTTTTGCGATGTCTCTGGGGAGCCTGTTCTTCCGAGGATGAATCACTTTGGGTCTCCATTTCATACTCTTATGAGTGCTCAGATGCCACGACTATTGTATGTGTACTGTGTTTGGACTGCCCTTTGATGATGGTAGTGAAACTATGTGTTGATATGAACTTTGTCAATTTGAAGGGTTTCCAAACGATTTGTGGCAAATTTGGAACAATTTTAGGCGTTTGTGGGTGTGCGCCACACAGCAAACCCAGTGCACCGCGCTCTGTATATGTGTCGTGCCCGTGTTAACTTTACATTGTGCGGTAGCACTCTGTGCGCCGCGCTCTCTATGTGCACCGCGCTCCTCTGTCTGTGCGTCATGCCCTTGAAAACGACTCCAAACTCACCCAAACGCGTGCTAGCTCTCTCACAAACTTTGCAATGTTTCTCTATAACCTTGATTTGCACAATGACCTTATTTCCTTGTGGAAATTCTTATATAAAGACTTTGAAGTCATGGGTTAAATTTTTGCTTCCTCAAAACCCACTTTGCTAATGTCTTGTTTTGGCACTTTTTACTGATTTAATTCAACACTGAATTTCACTTTTCCCTTTGAATTTTTAGCTAGAATGATGAAATTTTCGGCACTTTTTGCAGAGGTTGTATGACAGAGCATTTGGCCACGGAAACCATGACTGCGCCTAAAGAGATCAACTGGAGAATTTTTTGAAAAGTATCATAAATGACGCATTGTTTGACTTTTCTTCAAAACAGAGTTTTGAAGAACAGTCGTAATTTGTCAACATGACGATGAGAATCTTTGAATCACAACTTTGTAAGGGCCTCCCTCTAGCCTGCATGGCTTTATTAGACATGGTTGAAGACCAAATTGACTAATCCCTAGACCTAATGACTAAAAATGACTCTTGTCCATTAAAAGATCGAACATTAACTATCATGGACTTTAGTGAACATTGACAAAAGACCTAAGCCAGCAGGTGCCAGACATGAGGGGAACTGACTAACAAGACCTTTTCCGTCAGATTATGGCATGTCCCTAGCGGAATGCAACTGAGTGAATGGAGCGGGACTCCTAAAAATGAAATGCAGAAAGAGTTTTGATCTCTGACGAAGGACTGACAAGACTGACTCTAACACGAGTTTTGAAAAGTGAAAGGGATTTATTGTGAGCATTAATTAATTATTTGTCTCGTTTTGAGTTCTTATTTAAAAAAAAAACAACAACAACAAAAAGATTTTCTTTCCATTTCCATGTTGAAAGAAAGAATTGTTTCTTAAAGAATTGCATTCTTGAACTCTTTCTTTTAGCTAGAATTTCATTGAAAAAAACGAATTGCTTATCATTTTAGGTGCAATTTTTTAGTGTGTTTCGAGTCGAGTCTTCACACCATCAAAGTTTCATTTCCATACCTATTGACTTAAAGAACAACCCATAAAAGCAGTGCTTAATTAAAATTGATCTAGTAATTTTTTCTATTTCTAGGGCTCTTATCACCAATATAGCTTAGGCTAGTATCTTGGAGTAGGGAGTAATTAAATTTCCAAGATAGTTAAAACAAACAAGTAAATACATCTTGCGGTAGGAAATAAATCCAGTTGTAATTGATGCATTCTGGGAAGCTTCTCTTAAAGGTCAATCACAAGATCATGTTCGAACCTTTGAGACAATCAATTCTGTTTCATTGGGAAAGATAGAAGATCTACGTGTATTATAAATGGTAAACCTCGAATTAACCATTGTCGAGGAGCCTGGGGTCACTTGTTGCTAAACCTCGGATTGACCATGTCGTGGAGCCTTCAAGGGGATTGAGGTTTGTTACTCTGCCCTTGCACGTAGAATTGGATCGTAGGTTGTTCCCCTAGTTGTTTTTTTTGTTGTTGGTAACCTTAGTGTCCATAAACATAATATTATTTCCTAAGGTGACAGTGAAGGAAAGATCTCACTGTACCTGGAGTAGACTTTGACTAGTCTCACTTGGACTCTCTAGGGGGTTTTCTTCACTCGAGATGGTTTTGTGAAGAAACATGTGCCAGTCTATTTCATTAAGCAGGTTTTCGGGGTAACTGTTCCAACCGCCCTTTCTGTATTAAACTTCTACTAAGTTGGATTTCATCACCAACTAGTGTATTTAGTACGGGAAGTTACTGTTTGTGCGTGGTTTGAACTCTTAGATTTTTTAGGCGTGTGATTCAGCTGTTTGTTTCTTTAGGGACCTTAGGTGTTTCTAATGAAATTTTCTTTGTTTGCGTGTGATTAATTAACATTTAATTGTGCCCGAATTACTGAGACAGTCTCGTAGAGTTCAGGGGAAACCTCCTGAGTATACACCAAGCCAACTTGAAGGGCTGCAAGCTCTCGCATCACCTAGTGACAGTAGAGTTGGATCACCAGAAGCTGGAGAGTCATCTCTAATTGTTCATCCTGATTATCAAATACAAATACATAGTATATTCAAGAGCCAATTTCATTTTCCGAAGTTACTGGTAGTATTTCTCCTTCCACTGAATTAGCTGAAGAACCTAAAATTTCTAACACTGACACTGAACCTGCTGTTTTGGAACCATCTTCAGGATTTGTTACTCCAACTTCTAGTGATCCTGGTTCACCTAGGGTAAGAAATATCATTACTCAAAATCTTCCTTCTGGCCTCATTTCTATTGAAGAAATTGTCAGTCCAGACGAAGACATAACTCTTCCCAAAAACCACCAGACTTTAAATCTTAGGAGTGTGAATCAATATTCTACAATCCTTTTAGGAGTGATGCTTGGTATTTATCATTGACAATTTTTTTGGAAAACTCGGGTCTTATTTTTTCACCACCTCGAATTCCTTTTCATCCTACACCAAGAGGTTATTATCCTTCATTAATCATGTCAAGATAGTCATCTATGTTTTCCCAATCACCAGAAACATTTTTATACGGTGGTCCTTCTGTTCCTTCGGGGTACCAATCACTTTCTGGTACTTTTTCAGGAGCAACTCCTCGACTGATTGAACAAGAGTTATCATCTAGTAGTAATGGAACTCAAACGTTGAACGCAGAGCAAATCCTTATGATGTCTGGTAGTATTCCAAATCCTCAACCTCAATGTATTCAATTACTACTTGGGAGGCAACCCCAAGGTAGTGATTTACCGCCTGGGGGGCAACCTCAAGATAGTCAGTTACCGCCTGGGGGGCAACCCCAAGGTAGTCAGTTACCGCCTGGGGCGCAACCCCAAGGTATTCAGTTACCCCATGGAGGGCTACCTCAAGGTTTTCAACCTTCAGGACAGTACATACCCCAAGGTCAACCCCAGACTCAGTATATTCCTCAGGATGCTTATCAACCCCATATTCAGTACGTGGCTTAGGGTTATCAACCTCAAGGTCAGTACCCAACTCAAGGTTTCCAACCGCCTTCTGGTCAATAATTTTTTACAAGGAGCTGGAAATGTACCGCATAATTATCAGCCCTATGTTCAACCAGGTTATGGTCCTTCATATGCACAACCTTTTATGGGTCCACACCCCGGAATGAACATGGTGTGGAATCTGTCTCAAACTCAATAGACTATGCAACCTAATGTGCATTTACCTAATCAACCTAGACAACCTTTGGTTTCTAGTCCAACCCAGCAACATGTCTAACCTATTGTTCAAATCCCTACACCTGGTTTAGTTCAGCAGCCTGGGCTTGACACACCTCAGACTCCGCCTCAAAATGCTGCAACTACTACAACTTCTGTTCAACCTACAACACCTGTTTCTGGAGTATCTGTAACTCCAGTTTCTACTATCCTTGCATCAGTGCAAATTCCTCAAGTCCCTGTGCCACAGTCAGGACCTACAATTCAGACTTTGGTCCAGATGCCTACAAGACAAGGTACAAGTACGATTGCCACAAGTCAACCGTAGTTCATCTATCAATCGTACCAGGGACAGCATCAATTTGGTCCTATTGTACAAAACCCAGTTTATCAGTATCAACCGTATCCTGGCTATACTTGTCAACAGCCTCAACAACCTCAATTTGGTCTGGTTAATCTTGGTTTTCCAGGGGGTTATAACATTCCTAATGCAAATCCGATTCTAGGTTATCCTGGATATCCTCCTCCTGGAACTGGTCTCATTACTCAAGGTTTTCGCGACCCTAACCATCAGTTACCATTTATTGCAACTTTGGATTTACCTGATTTGCCGCGCCTTACGAATGATCAAATTTACTATCTTCCGTATTGGCCGCCAATGCCTATTAAGTTACCCAGTGATATCCCGAAATTCGAGGGTAAGTCAAGAGAGGATCCATCAAATCACATTATGACTTATCACCTCTGGTGTGCATCTAATTCAATCATTGATGATTCAATTCGATTGCGTCTTTTTCAACGAACTCTTATTGGTCTTGCCGCCAAATGGTACATTGAGTTACCATGAGGCTCTTTTAATAATCTCAATCAGTTAGCCACTGCTTTCTTAACTCATTTTCAGTTGCATGTCCGATACGACAATGGCATGGAACTGTTAACTTCACTGAAACAATCCACGTCCACATATATTTCTGATCATATTCATGAATGGCGACGTAGAAGATGTTTAGTGAAAGTTTTCATTCTGGGTCAAATTTTAGCGAAATGGTTCATTCAATCATTATTACCCAAAATCACTGAAGATGTAGCTAAGGGAGAATTTGTCACTAAAGAGCAAGTCATTGTTCAAGTTTAGTACCTTGACCTCGTCTATACGCAGTCAGGTACTTTACATGAAAAAATCCTTGATCTTCCAAAACACGGTCAAATAACTGCAGCTCCTTCAGGGTCTCATGCCGCTGATGGTATGAATTGTTCAGTTAGTACTAAAAGTAAGAAAAAATCTTCAAATAATTCTTCTCCTATAATAACTTTACCTGATTCCCTGAAAGGAGATTCTTCCGCTGAATTTTCTGCCGACATCCATGTCGTAGACTCATCTACAACCAAATCAAAATCCGGTAGTAAAAAGAAGGGGAAGAAGAAAAACAAACAAAATTCAAAAGATAAAACGGATAAAAATGAATCTACTGAAGAAAAATGGAAACCTTGTTATCCTTGTTTCATTTGCGACGAGGATCATTTTACCAAAGAATGTCGACATCAAGTAGAGGTTTTGAAATTCATTAAAGATTCTCAAACGCCTACTATCTTGAAGGATCCCTTTCCTACTCAAGATAGTAAGATGATTGGTTCTTCCTCGAATTCCTCAGAAGAACCCATTATGATGATGTCTCATGTCAGGATTGCGACGCGATCGCAAGATTATGGTAGTAAAAATCTTGTTGGTGGTAAAGAAGCAGAATCTTGAAATTCAAACACATCAACTACACCTCCTCTAGTTTTTGATCCACTACAGGTCGAGAAACCAACCCGGAATTAGTAATCAAACTGCCTGCTAAAGGTATACTTCGTAAATCAGCTTTCAATCCACATGCGAGAGCTTCTCAGGATTACAACATTTTTGAAGACTTAGCTATTTCCCCTTCAACAATGTCAGCTTTGGAAGTGCTGCAATCGTGCCCAGCACAGTGTAAATTACTATTGTCTGCTATAGGAGCTGTCGATATTCAGGATTCAAACCTAATAATCTTCGATTTAGAAAATAGTACACCGCACCTACCTCATCAAATGGCTTTCTAGATTCCAGTTTTAGTCAAAACCAGACCTTACTTTTGGACTTTGATTGATGAAGGGGCTTCTACGTGTATTATATCAATCCAGTGTTAGAAATCTCTTGGTTCTCCCACACTCAATCAATCTCCGACAATTCTAAAGGCTTTGGATGGTCGATGGTTCCATCCTTTCGGTATTTTGCAGGATTTACCTATAGGGGTCGAAGGCAAAACCATAAATCTATATGTGGAAGTGGTTGATGCCCCTCTAGATTATAAACTTCTCCTGGGTCGCAGTTGGTCTTATGCTATGACTGTTATTGTTTCATCGGTCTTTCAGCTTATCAAGTTTCCTCATAACGGAAAGATCGTTACGATAGACCAGCTGACTTATTTCTCATCTGACCTAGCCTTTACAGATAGTATTCAGCACATCGGTAAAACGAATATCCCTTACAAGGATGTTGGCGTAGGTTTGATTAAAGATTTTAGTTTACTAGGAACTTTTTCCTTCCCTCCTCCTAACGCATCGCCTTCTATTGCAAATAGTCATATGATTTCATCGAATACTCTTACTTTTGATGATCCTTAGATCATACCTTTCAATTCTGAGGTGGATTCATTTTACGGCGCGATGCCTTTGAGTCCCTTTGAAATTGCATATTAGACTATACAGTCGTTTTCTGATTCTTGTTCAACCGAAACTGATCCAATGAATGTGGTCAATGGGGAATCACTTTCGATATCAACCTCAGCTACAACAACACTTTCTGATCCTGTTCATACTGATGAGAAGATTCATGAACTTTTGTCTGTTGATGATTTACCATGGGAAGATCTTCATCACTGATCCTCATTTTTACCTGGGCTTGATCATTTTGAAAATGATTTTTCTTCTATTTTTACTACTGACTATGTCAAAGAACCATAGAATCCATTGCCACATTCTGATCCTGTGTTAAACTTGGAGAATATCTCTCGAACGGTTCCTATTGACATTTTAATTAAGCCAAGAATTATTGAAAACATTCATATAGGTGCTTCTTGTACGGACGATGAAATCCAAACTTATAAAGCCCTATCTCAAGAATTTCGTGACTTGTTTTCCTGCTCATATGAAGAAATTCCAGGAATCGATCCATCAATTGTTGTCCATGAAATTAAAACTTACCTGGATGCTAAACCTGTCCCGCAACGTTTACGTCAGATACATCTGAGAAAAGTCGTCGCTATCAAAGCCGAAGTCGAGAAATTACTTTGCACAAGTTTCATTTATCCAATTCCTTTAACTGGTTGGGTATCAAATATTGTTCCTGTCAACAAAAAACAAGGAATGATAAGAATATGTATCGACTATAGGGATATTAATCGAGCTTGTCCTAAAGACAATTATCCAACCCCCTATGTTGATCAAATTATTGATGATTGTGCCAGCAGTGAAATGTTTTCCTTTATGGATGGTTTTTCCAGTTACAATCAAATCAACATACTCCCTACTAATCAACCTAAAACAACTTTCATTTGTCCATGGGGGACATTTTCTTATTGAAAATTACCCTTTGGATTGAAGAACACTGGAGCAACTTTTCAAAGGGCTATGTCTTACGCATTTCATGACATCAAGCACATTGTGCAGCCTTATCTCGATGATTTACCAGCCCATTCATCCCGTAGAGCTAATCATCTCACTCATTTACGAGCTATCTTTATGAGATGTAGGAATTATCGAATTTGGTTGAATCCACACAAATGTGTATTCTGTGTAGAAACGGGTCACTTACTAGGATTTTTCGTTTCAAAGGTTGGCATTCATGTCGACCCCTCGAAGGTTGAAGCTATCATCAATCTACCTCCTCCTTTGACTCTTCGCCAACTCCAAAGTTTGCAAGGGAAAGAAAACATTTTACGTCGTTTCATTCCTAACTACGCCGAGGTAACGAAAGGTTTTACCAAGTTGTTAAAATAGAATATTCCATTCTTTTGGGATGAGATCGCTGATCAATATTTTGATGCACTTAAACACGCATTAACCCATGTGTCATTACTGCATCCTCCCAATTATAACTAGGATTAATTTTTGTATCTCGCCGCTTCTCATTCCACCATTGGCATGGTTTTAGTTCAGGAAGATGAATTCAACAATGAACATGTGATTTACTATCTTAGTTGAAATCTGCATCCAACTGAGCTTAAATATTCACATGTGGAGAAATTGGCCTTGGCAGCTATCCAAGCTGTCATAAGATTTCATCACTACATCTTATTATGCAAAACCACAGTAATTTCTGACTGTAACCCTATGATGTATATCTTGACTAAAAAATTTCTAGGGGGCAAGTATTCCAAATGGATAGTTATCCTGCAGGAATTTGACTTGGAATTTAAAAAATCCAAGGCAAAGAAATCTTTGGTTTTTGACGAACTGATGTGTGATTTCCTGAGTACTGATACAGAAACTGTGGTGGAGCAACCCATTGTGGATGAATCCTTGTTTCTTATCAGTACTCTTGATCCTTGGTATGGAGATATTATTGTTTATCTCCAAACCCAATCTTTTCGGCCTGAAATCTCACGATCTCAGCGACGGAAAATACGTTTCCAATCCCAACAATACAATATTATGGTGATACACTTTATCGTCGTGGAGCGGATTTTGTTTTTTGACGTTGTCTAACTCATGAAGAAGTTGAAAAGGTTTTGAATCACTGTCATTCTGGAGCATGTGGCAGTCATATGTCTGGGTATGCTACAACCCAAAAGATATTGCGTGCTGGTTATTTATGGCCATCCTTATTCAAAGATTGTATCTATGCAATCCCGAAATGCCACAATTGTCAAATCTTTGATCGTAAAATGCATTCTCCACCCGCTCCTCTTCACCCGATAATTGTTGTCAGTCCTTTTGCAAAGTGGGGTATTGACTTTATTACATGTAACCCTCACTCGGTTGGGGGGCATGTGTATATTATCCTAGCGGTAGATTATTTTACTAAGTGGGCCGAGGTAATGCCTACATTTTTGGCAAATGGCAAGACTGCTGCAACTTTCATATTCAATCATAAAGTTGCTAGATCTGGTGTTCCTCAAGCTATTATTACTGATCATGGAAGTCACTTTCGAAATATCATGATGACTGAACTGACAGATCAACTTGGCCTACGCCAAGATAGTTCTATTCCATATTACCCGCAGGCTAATGGTCTGGTTGAAGCTATCAATAAAGTTTTAGTCACTATAATCAATTGAATCATTTGTATTCATAAGTAAAATTGGCATACCATGCTATTTTCAACACTTTGGGCATATCAGACCTCAGTGAAAACATCGACTGGTTTCACTCCTTTTCAACTAGTCTACTGTTTGGAAGCAATGTTACCTATTGAATGTGAAATTCCGTCATTACAATTAGCCATAGAATTACTCCAAGCTACTTCTGAAGAAGAGAAACGTTTTTTGTACTTAGCTCAACTAGATGAGAATCGATGCACTGCTACAATAACAAATGAGACTCATGCAAAACGAATGAAAGCTCAGTACGACAGAAGTGTTACACCTCATAATTTTTCAGAAGAAGACCTAGTTTTAGTATATGATCAAGCAACCGATAAGCTAGGGGCTGGAAAAATTGTACTTATGTGGCATGGTCCTTACATTGTTAAGCGAAAGCTGACAAAAGGGGCTTATGAATTGATAGATTTTGATAGTGTCTCTTTGGCTAAACCTAGAAATGGACTTTATCTGAAGAGATATTATGCTTAAATTCTGTGTGGAGATTTTTGTTAGATTAGTTTCTTTACAACTAGTATGTTTTAGATTAGAAAAGTGTGCCTAGTTTAGAGAGTGCTCTTATCACTATTCCTACTTAACTTGATTTTACTCTTGATATTGCAGATGTCGACGTCTCTTCAAACATACATTGGTTTTGCTGATGGTGCTTGTCATAGTACACTGAACATTTCTTCCACAATTTGGGTTATCTATTCGCCCTCTGATGAGTTAGTGTCTATGCATGGGGTAAGCCTCCGTCAAAAAACGAATAACATTCCAAATTATAGTGCAGTGATTGAGTTATTATCTGAATCCATCCCATTTGGGATTCAGAGTTTGATTGTTAGGTTGGATTCTAAACTTGTTGTATTACAGCTTAACAGGGTTTATGCAATTAGAAATCCAGTGTTATTAAGGTTATTTTTGAGAGTTCGTCTCTTGGAACGTGAATTTGATTACATTGAATATCAGAATATTCCAAGACATGTAAATACATTAACAGATGCAGTTGCTTCTAATATGATAAATAGACATTTGCAACAATCAGAATAGTAAATTTAATAACATTCGATAACATGTTACACGAGATAGCCAGTAATAATGATATATCATAGCATAGAAGTGTGTTTCAAAATATACATCGTCTTCGATCATAGGTTGAAAAACACCTTATGATCGGCAAAAATGATAATACAAAAAGACAAAAATGTTGTGAGTCTACAAAATCGATCATCCTATCCCTGGTGATGATCACAATAAGAAACTACTGCTCGGGCCACCCTACATAGGAACATCCTAAAAGGTCCTGGGACCCCAATCACATACCTTTGTAACCTAAGTGGAATATCATCTATATCAGTCTCTAGAATATCTAGTGTCAAGCGCTCTAGATGATGCTCCAAGTTGGTTAGGATCTCTGCTGATTGGTCCTGTGGGGCTGGTGCTGCTGTAGCTGGGTGTCTCCTCTCATAAGGCTGGAGAGCGACTGGTCGTCGTGGACCCACATCTTCATTTAAACTTTTGATTGTTAGTTTTGGATGATTTAAAATAAAAAATAAATAAAACTTAGAAAGTGTTGAAAATGGTTTTTACCTGAATCATCCCATTGCTCTCCTGGTGGAAGAATCATGTCTCGATCGCCATGGTAATCCATCCTAGCGTATGGAAAATCCTAAATCACAAAAAGTTGGTTGTTCAACCAACGAAAATATTTAGGCAGAAATCGAACAACCTCTACGCCCTCAGCATGACGAACCATCAAATCAACCCAATGAACCATTCTAGGCTCTCGAGGAAGACCAGCATCAACAAGAATATGCTGCGGAGCTAACATGGGGATCCTCTCTAGAGCAAAGGTGACTACGATAAATCCATATCAAAAGTTCTTCAGCTATCCATTCTTTGCTCTGGTTAGTTGGCCTTTCACGTTTTCCAACACAGCCTCACACCAGTTGTATATGGTGCCTCGAAAACAGTCTACAGCCATCTACATCTCAGATCTAGTAGCCATATGCAATGTTGCACTCCTGCATAGTTTGGTTACAGTGAATGAAATAAATTTAAGCTCAGGACGGGTGATAGTTTTAATATCAACCCATTTATCCTTGGGGTCTACTTGATCATTGCAAAACTCCAATCGGAGACTAGCGATAGACTGGCCACCTGGCCTAGTCCCGAAAAGAGATAATTGTTCGCCCCTCTTCGACAAACCAGTCAAAAAGTATATGTCCTCCAGCTTGATTTTGAGCCAGTGGCCACCAATCATGAAGCATTGGTCCTGTGTGTTCCATTTGTCTACCAGCCATGTCAAGAGGTCTACTTGGGCCCTCATGCCCGGTATGGCGCTGAACTTATGCAATCTGCATGCTCTCAATGCCTGCAATGTGGACATATGATTTATTGTGGTATTATCTACATCCTCGTGCTTGTGTTCTCGCCAAATAAGCATTTTGAATGTCCTAGAATGCATAAAAAGACATATTAGAACAAACTTGTTCGAAAATTTTTGGGCAAAAAAGGAGAAATTTAAGTTTTAAAATTCATTGTGCGAAGTCCGCACCCGCTGCTTACAAATAGTGTGTAGGTCCACACAGGTTGTGAGCTATAGGTGCGGACCCATGACTTTTTTCTTTATAGAAAAAAGTCGAGGTCTGTAGGTCCCGCATGTTGCACTTGTGGACCCCCATGAGCGATTTTTTTTAAACCTATTTTTCCTTTAAAAATCAAATTTAAAGCCTAAAAACAAAATGTAAACAAATGAAATGCAAGTTAAGGAGGACATGGATTACCTGAAGCTGACGGTTTTCGATTCCGACGGACGGATTTTCCAGAATCTTCACAGGAACGTTTTTACCCAAAAGCTCTCACTTCTCACTATGAACTCAAATGGTAAAAATGAAATTAGAAAAGCCCTTTTTATAAGTTTTTTTTCGAATAAATGAATTTTTAATTTATTTATTTTTCACTTTAAAAAGGTAAATTTTTAAAAAACATTTTTATTTATCTTAAACAAGTATGTGTAATGTTTCGATTTTTTGTGCAAAATATTGGTTTTTCCGGGAAAATTGATCATTTTTCAACAAAGAGCATACTTTTATCACTTTTTCGGACTCTTTCAAAAATTTACGAAAAAGAGAAACATTGGAGTCCTCTTTAAGCCCTTTTCAGACTCTCGAAAATTGAAAAGATTGTCAAGCACTTGATTGTTCGAACTTGTTAAAATAAATGAATAATCGTCCCTTTAGTATAAGTTTATCCCTTTTACGGACTGAAATGGACTATTTACGAAAAAGGTATACATTGACTAATTACGGTCAATAGAGTTCTCTCGCACATTATCTTATCCTTTTTCGGGTTCGAGGGACTAAATTTACGAAAAAGTACCCCCATGGAGTTTTCTTAAGTTTTTCTTCTGACTCCCTAAAATTGAAAAACACCGAGTTTCTCCTATACCAGACTCATTAAAATTTAATAGTAAAGGACTTGTTCAATTTTAAACAGGAACGAACCACTCCTTCTTAGGGTTCGAATTTTAAACTAAGTTGGACTCATACGAAGGATGAGCTTATAAACAAGCAAATGTTATCCTCCTCAAGCTTGTCAAAAATAAAGAGGTACTTGCCATAAATGGTGGGGGAAAAGAGAGAAAAATGACCCTGTTTGTTACACTTTGTTTTTAAAAAAAACGTTAACCACTCTTGAACACGACACTGTTTGTTCACCTGGGTTGGGAAAATCCTTTGCCTAATAGTTAATCAAACCACACTGAAATTCTTCAACCAGTTTCTGGGTATTAGCTTTGGGTCAATTGTCACCAAGCCATCTGCAGTGTCGTTATGTGTTCAAGAGAACAGTTCAAACAAACCATTCATTTGCGAGATATCTGCCATCCATTTTGACCATCCCTGAGTCAGCCCTTGCCAATATATTTCTTCAAAACTTGATCTATGATTTCGTGTTGTGGGCTTGCCTACGACGGATCGCTTTCTATCAAATTCAGCTCATTATCTAGGAAGTCGATCTAGAAATCATTAGTGCCTTGAAATATGCATGCCCTAATGGCATGTTTCTTGCCTTCGACGATAGGTTGCATCATTGACCTTCGATCGAATGATTCTATGACATGTTCGACTTCAACTCATTTATTCACATTTCATGGATTGTACTGAGTATTTTGAGAGCCATTGAAATTATTGGTGGTTTCTCTCACACTTGTTAATAGTCCATATCATTGACTGGTAATCAAGTGGTTTCTATCATGTTTGACTTCGACACATTCATTCACATGGATATAATCGTACTAGTTCGGGAAGTGGAAATCAAGACCTTGGATCTAGTTTCTACCATCCAGGTTGCGAGAAATTTTATTATTCATTATACAGTGGACTATTCATAAACAGATGTTGCATCCATACTGTGTCTACACATGTCTATACTCTTGATGTATAACAAAATCATTCATGTATCAAAACAATTTAGTCAGTTTTCTAGTCAGTTTTGATCTGAGTATGAGAATGCCTACCTCGACGATGATATGTCTAAATATAAATATATTTTGCATTGAATGTTTTTACAGGTTTCGATTGGGGTGTCCACAAGATGATCCTTGAAATGATAAAGTACTTCACTCTTCATACATGATAGATTTTATCTCCATCTATTACAGACTTCGCAATTTAGGGGGCAATCTGTTGCACTAAAAATTGTCACCTTGACATTCTGCTATCTGTGTGAGTTCATTACCACTCATACTTTCCTCCTCTGCAAGTCTAAAACATCAGTTCCTTATATCAAGTCTTGAAAATAAGAGAAAATCTCTCAAAAGTTTTTAAAACTCTAGTTCCGCACTTTCTCTTTGTCTTACCTACAATCCCGCACCTAATGGTCATGTCTTTAGCGCACCTGACGGCATTGTCTCTATGTTAAAGGTGTGGACCCCTGTATAATTTAAAATGGCGCAAGTATATTCTGAGAAAAAAAAAAAAAAACTCACTTTTAGTTATTTCTAGAATCTTCTGGAAGGAATCTTGAGGTGCCAAGTTTGCTCTTTTAAGGTTCATGTAACACATACCTTAAGGAGCTAAACCCTTGATGTGAGGAGCTTATTCCTTTGAAGGAGGATTCTATCCCTTCATAGGTGGAGTTGTAGCCTCCTCCTCTGCACTATAAAAAGAAGCATTGAGCTGGTTAACTGGTTAGAGTGAGAAGCTTAGTATTTTTTGAGGAAAAATGTTGTTGGAACTTAGTCTTCTTTAGTTGAGTTTTTATGAGGAGAGATTACATACCTCTATGAATATCATTTGGAAGAGTGCAAGACTTGTCAAAGTAAAGGAAATTCTTGTTTCGAACCCCAGGAAGAACTTGTTCAACATCAAGGTTGAAAAGGTTATAAAGTTCTTCTATTATTCAAAGTTAATACAAATATATTTGTTTTTCTCAATAAGTTGTTAATTCATTGTTTATTTTATGGATTCCTTGATCACCATAATAAGCATGATTTATAATATTTGCTATGCAGGTGCTATTTAATGTTTGCTTATTTGTGATTGCAGGTCTTCAAAGATAACTCTTTCGAACGACTGGAGAATGACTACTACGAACAAGCACTGGATCTAAGGTAGGATCTTAACACCTTTGTAGTATTTACTTATAAGTTGCATATGTCTAGAGAAAGATAGGTTTGTTTGTCTATTTGTTGCTAGACTATCTTTTGATACTAGGGAGATCGGTCTTGTCCACAAGATCGATTTATTCGGCCAATAGCTCTCTCATCTGGTTTTGAACCTTTGCATATCTTTCATGGATTCTTGCACTCTTATCCCTCCACAATGTTTCTCGAATCATGAAGATGTCACCATCACGGGGGAGTTTTTCGATCTCTTGTCCACTTACACATATGATGGTGAAGGCGAAGTGGCCTGGCCTAAATACTTACGTGACTTTATTTCCATGCTTCATGAGGAAGATGGGTGTTTTGATGAACAGGCTAGTTAGTTGCTTACATACACACTTCGTGAATCTCCACTTTGATGGTTGTGTAGCCTACTAGCTGACATCATGCACTCACTTAAGCACTTTTGTGATCTCATTGAAGACACTTTCTATCATTTTGATCCAGACCATCTTGACTGAAAACTGTTACAACAACGGAAGGCTCCACATGAATCGGTCATGGATTTTTGGCAGTGCTTCCGTGACATGCAGTTTCAAGCTCCGAGGAGCCAGATGAAATTTTCCTATCTTTGGGACCGGTTTGAGTATTACCTTAAGAAATCTGCTCTTCCCAAGAAGAAGCTTGAAAACAAGCCTTGCTCAACATTCTTCACTGATGGAGCTGTGCAATCTCATGCAGATGCGGTCATTATATCTACTGATTGTCTGTCTTCCCCTCATTCAACAGCTCCACCACTGCCGAGTGATGTTGAGGATCATGCTCACTCATTTTTTCATCTTGCACATCCTCCCAACATCACTTCACTCAATTTTTACGCAATGTTGGTTGTGAGTCCTTTGAGTTCCCATATGCATTATATTCCACAACCTCTGTCTTCACACTCGGCTTTCCCTGTGGATGATTCTGTCTTGTGTTCTTCCATTCTGAACTCTTAACTTGTTGTAAACGAGGAACAAGCCACTTACAGAGTTGGTGTTGCACAACCAACATGTGTTGTCATTCATGAAGAGTATGAGTGGGAGCTTGAGAATCAACACTCGGTGAAGGATGACTCCCTCCTGTCTGAGCCCCCTTTGTTCTTTCCTAACATCTTTGGTGAACCTGCCATCCATGATTTTGCATGTGTGTCTTCATCCATAGATGCACCCATTGTTGATCACTCGCAGGACTCACCAAAGGTTGGTCCATCATTCAACAATAGAGAGGATAAGTTATTCATTGAAAATCCACTTGATCTTTCATTTGTCTTTTTCGGAAGCACGGAGGATGAGTTTGTTCGCTTTTCATCTACCGCTTTGTTTGATTCATCAGATCATGAGGATGTTGATGAAATAATTGATTTTTCTAATCATAGTGGTCATGATCCATTTAATCCCATATTTTATCATGATCATTACTCTATCATAGTTGATCTTTCGGAGCCACTAGTTTATGATGATCTACCTAATGATGAAGTTGAAACACCCATGACTGTCGAGGCACTTCAGCCCAAGTTGATGGTTATGTCAGGCCCTCACTCTCTTGGGGTTAGTCTCACTTCCGATCATGAAACTGTTCAATCACCCAAGGCTCCTCATCACTCATCTGTATCCATTGAAAATAAATCGCAGACACAAATCATACTTCTTCCACTCGAACTGCACGATCCCATCACTCATGCATTGGAGGAATCTTACATTGCAAGCACTTGTTCATGACACAAGTTATATTTGTTTCTTTCATTTTCTTGCATGTCATAGTCAAGAGTGTGCTTATGATTCAAAGTTGCATGCAATGTAACACAACACTATGACAATTCCACTGACTGTTCACCATGCACTTGCACTCACTTATGTCTTGTGGACACTTTTAAACATGAAGTGTGGTTGTATTCATTGTTATATGCTTCTTTCTTGTTGGTTCACACAACTGGGTTGCTCGCGGACCAAGCCTTCACCAACATGGGCTAACGAATGCGTTAGTGGATGTATTGGAAATATCACTTCATATGATCAAGCCCATGCACCATTAGTGTAGGAGTAGGAGTAGTGTTTGCTTTCAGTGGTTTTCTTGCATGCTTGCTTGCTTACATGCTTTTTTTGTTTTCCTACTTGTTTGTTTACTCGATTTGCTTTCACTTTCACTTATGATCTTGCTTTTCTTTGTTGTATGTTAGTTCACTTGTTTCATTTGTAGGTTAGTTTCGCATGAAACCATGTATGACTCTTGAAACGAGTTGGGTGAAGTACAAGAGGGCTTGTACAGCTTTCACTACCTGGTTACTGTCATCTTGCCTCTGTATGAATAGCTTGTTACTTTTAGTCTGTGATACGTCGAAGGAAAATATGTACTGTTCTAAGTGAACTTTGGTGAGAACATAATGCTTGCACGCTAACTAGTATCACCTACTCTAGTTGGTTATTTTTGGGTTAACCCTTGTCAGCTCTGTCAAGTAGAGTAAGGTGAGGGGAAAAACCTTAATAGGCACATCAAAGATATAATAAACTACTTATTTCGTGGAAAAACCTCTTCTTCTCTCAATAAGTCAGGATCCCTCTTACACCTCTCAAATGAATAAGTGCTATGCATAGTTGAAGAATCAAAAATGAAAAAATGAAAAGTCAAAAAATTCAAAATGAAACTGAAGAAGGAAAAAGAAGAGAAATGCTTCCTGTGTAGAGAGGTGATGCAAGTAACTCCGCCGGGATACTCACCAGGCTCGCTGGCAATGAAGCCATGCTTGTGTTCCTATGTGTCTCCATCGAGGTACTGTCCAGGCCCACTCGCAGTGGAGCAACACCAAAGATGAAACTAATACTCTGACTACTATACTGCTTATGCACCAATATACCCTTCAACCCCAATTGAAACAATTGTGTTGCCTTGGCTTGGAATGTGTGTCAATCGATCAAGAGTTAGGCAGATGCTACATCTTACAATCAAGCTAGTGTGAAACCAAGATGAGCTGAGAACTGAACAATACTTCCAGAGGTGTTAGAATTGCTTTTCACGAACAAGATCCATTCAGAGAGTTGGAGTTCTACCTGTGTGTTGCCAAGTGTTATAGTGGATACAACCACCCTCCAAAAATTTTCCTTAGCTTCGTTTCGGAGCCTCCCTACCAACCTTTCATAGCACCTTGTCTTCCTTCGTCAAGTACACAAGCTTCAGTGTTTTTCTTGCATAAAGGCAGCCTGTCGATCACACTTTGATGCATTCCCCTCACATGTTGATCACCTAGACTTGGCCCAGTTGCAGGCTGAGTAGCTCCCCAAAGAAATTGTGCATTTATGGAGGATAACAAACCTTCCCTCTAGAAATTGCGCAATTTTGTTTGGCAACCTGCTAAGCTCCAAAATTGCACAATTCTGCCAGTCAACACTCATAGTGAAAATTGCGCAATTTTCCCCAACAGGGTTGCTCAACGCAAAATTTGTGAAAATATGGGCAACATTCAGCTAATCTGCCCATAAATTGTGCAAATCTCCTAAGCAGCCATCTCAGCTTCCATCTAGAAATGTGCATTTCCTTTAAGCAGTTGAGTAGTTGCATGCATGAGCAGTTTGGTTGACCAGTTCCACCCGGGACCAAGGAAGCTTGACTTGCATGCATGGCTTTCTTTTTCCAGAATAGAAAAAGGCAACATGCAAAATACATCCCATGATTCAGGGAGTTATTTTTAGCAGCTTGAGGTTACATGGAAAGTTCTTTTAGAAACTTTCCTCCAAGTGTCGCTTTTTCCTAGATTTGTGGCATGCACGTCATGAGCTCAAAACTTATTTATTCGACACATTAGAGCTCATTATTTCACATCGATATTGGAGCTCTGACATCCCATAGCACATCTAGGACTCTTCAACACATTCGGCTCAGCTATTCACATGTAAGTGGCCTCAATTTGTCTTTTTCAACATTTCTGTCGCTTTTTGTGTATTTGCTTGTGCGAGTGTTGTTTGCTTGATTTCTTTGAACGCTTTCTGTCATTTACATGTATACTAGCTTTTCCTAACTCTGTTTCAATTTTCATTGCTATCTCACTGCTCTCGCATGCATGAAACTATTTTGCATGAAGGGTTGCTGATTCAGCGACTCGCTTCACCCACATGCATGTTGATCTGTTTGCTTAATATTTCATTCATGTTTGCATGCACTGCCAATCACTTCTGCTTTCACTTAGTGTCTCCATGCATTCACTATCATACTTTCTTTCAGTTTCCCGTTGGCAAGTCGGGCCAACCTTGGCCCAGTCTCTACCTTCACTAAGACAACATTGCGTAATCTAGGGAAGGAAGGCTATGCCTTCCTCTACATAAATGTGCATTTCTACCTAGAACTGTCCTCTAGGGTTGTTTTGTGCATTTCTACCCAGAACTATCCTCTAAGATAGTTTTATGAATTTCTGAGGGACAGTGATAGCTGGCCCAGAAAATTTCACAATGCAGCCCCTGAGCCTGCAATCACTCCCCACTGGAATTGAGCATTGCGCAATTCCAATAGCCAGTAGCGAGTGTGGATTGCACATCATGCATATCCTGTAGCCAGTCTTGCCTCCCAGATAGCCCAGTCTGCCTTTTGCGTAGTTCTGGCAGCCAGTCAGCCAGCCTCCCAGAAGAAATTGCGCATCTTTCCCATTAGCTTCCTAGGTATGTGCTATGTAATTCCCCACATTTTCTTTGGTTTTTTGCTGACATATTTCTTGCCATGCATGTTGCTTATCTCCAGATCTTTCAGGTGTTCATCCGCCTCTTAGTAGTACCATATCAATGGCCTCCAAGAGAGCAAGATCATAGGACACTAATGGAAATGTAGATGGAGTAGCAGTTGAGCGAGTGTCCTCTAGTCTACCAATCTATGAAGATACCAAGCTGTATCTAGAAACTGACGTCAAGCTGAAGTGGCAAGAGGTCAATGAAACATTTGCAGACACTTTCGAGGAAGGCTCTGAAGACCGTTAGGTGTACATGAACATTCACAAGTCCAGCTTGTACCGGATTGCATGCAGATATCATTTGTTCCCATGCACATACATGATACATTGAGTCATCTCTCACACTGATCCCGAGACGATGACCTTCAGCAGTGTCAGTGGGACGAAGCTGGTAACCTTTTGGGCACAAGATTATGACAAGATGTATCAAATGTCTGATTTTGTGACTATCATGAAGACTCCATTTAGCTAACCCAACAACAGTGCTAACTCCAAACACATTCTAAAGAACTAGGGTAAAGAAGCCAGCTCAATTTAGGTTAACACCAAACCAGATCTACAAGACAAAGATATTGAGGAAGGTGTACCAATACTTGGTCATATTTTCTTTTCAACTGTATGGTTAAGCAAGCATGGAAACCTTCCCACAGAGTTGCATGATTGCACATGACCAACGGGTTAGAGAAGGAAAACCATGTAACTAGTCTGGCATATTGGCTCATCAGCTGAAGGAACAAGTAACAAAGGCTCGACAGTCACCCAGAGGTTCATGCAAATATTTACATATCCGCCTACATCTTAGATGTAGTTTGTGCCTGACAAGAGTTCTCGGGTTTGGAGTGGGCATGGTCACTAGCAAAGACTACTGTGAACACATATTTCAAGTTGTTGTCCGAATGCAGGTTCAAAGGAGTAATCACACGGCTATCCGATCATTTTTTCACCCTTGTGTACAAGATGATATTTGAACAAGATCCACCCTGCATGTCAAAGGAAGCAATGGAGGCATTGTTGGGCATTGTTGATTGGTTTCCTCATCGTCTGGAAGCTTCATCTAAATCTTCAGCGTAGGGAAGCCTTTGCATGTTCTACCGAATTTTTCCTTGGATGTACTTGTCACGCAGGGAGTAACATATCACATCTCGGCAAGATTTACATCTAGACTGCATCGGAAGAAGAAGGATGTCGAAGCAAGTAGATGTCAAAGCAAGTGGATATTGAAGCAAAACATATGAAGAAGTACTCGCTCAACCTTCGAAGCTACAATCCGTATGACCCACATTGTATTGTGAAATATCATTGCACAAGATTTCAATTCAATTGGATCCATGTGGCATTTCATTGGGCCGAGGAGGACCCATGGAGATATTGTTATGGTTTCTCTAGATCCAATGAATAGGTCAGCTTCACTATGGAGTGGTTAACGAAGCAACATGAAGGAGCATCACGGAGAGCACCAACAACACCAATTGCAACAGTAGCAGCACTGGTAGCAAAGGTAATCATACCAGTGCGTGAAAAAGGTAAGAGGAAGATTGTCGATCGCATGGAGGAGAAAAGCTACAAGTTCCGAGAAGATCCACTTGTAGAGCAAGCAGGTATGACTATAGAGGCAAAGAGGCAATAGCGTGACAAGCGAATCGTGTGAAGGCAAAGGGATAAGAAGAGAATGGAAGAAGTAGAGAAGGATTTTCATGAGCTAAGGGAGAAACTTCGAGGAACAAGAGTTGCACAAACAAAAGAGGGAAGCACAGTAACAGCATATATAGAAGGGTGTGCAACATGTGCAAACAGATGAAGCAACACCTGTACAAGTAGTTGATTCATCAGAATAGCTGGAATTAGGCGAACAAGGTGAACCATCGTAGGGGCAAGACTTTGCTCATGAGATAGAACAAGCACTTCAATAGTTGATGCAGACATGGAGTAGCAGAAGTTGGAATAAGACATTGACCTCATGCCTTGCCACAAAGAGGTCGACTCACCCACTGAAATGCATTCAAATGATGAGCAAGTCTCAAATGACAAAGGAGGCACTGAGATCCTTGGTGCTCAACCACAAGAAGAGATGCACAACATCTCGTTCGATGAATACCAACATAGAGTTAAGGAGTCTCGTAGAGTGTCAACTTCGGAGGATCATACGTCTCCTACGCAATTTAAGGAATGAGTGATCATGATTGATGTGTGCAAACATCTAGTTGCCTTAGCCGATGCAACCAGAGTGTATGTCGACGCCACTAGCTCAAGTGTTCGCTTCCTAATAGCTGAGAATGAGCAAATGGAAATGGAACTACAAATGGCCAAGCAAGGAGGAGACTTGGTGACAATGTCCACCCGGGCTTAACTGAAGAAGGCAATACTAGAAGAAGTATTGTCCCTTGGCACAGTTATGCGAACATTGTACTCTAAGTTTGGTATTATGCATAAGGAATTCATCCATCTTAACAGATGGCAGTAGTGATGTTCTAGAAGAGCATGTATCTTGATGAACTTTCATGTTGTTGTTGATGACATGCAAACATGGACAATGAAGTACAAGGGAGCCCCACTTCACTTGCCTAAGATGATGAGGGCCAATGCGATAGAGTTGAAGGCACATATCCGAAGTGAGATCCAGAATTATTCAAGAGTATGGATGTTGTGGTATGCACACATGCAATCACATCTATTGGGACTCTCACCCAGGTGAAGACAAAGAAACGGGTCTAACTAGAGATTGACTCTTACTTTGACGATTTGATAAGCATTTCCAATAGCCTAGACTTGCCCATCAGTGAAGACATCACGCACAAGTATGTTGCTCGTCTGGCCACATTGAAGACAATGATGTGCATGCTTTCAGATGAGTTGGATAGAGGAGCTCGTGCAGTGTACTTGGTTGCTATGGAGGCAAGAGTCAGGCTTCAGACAGATCTCACCGTAGAGCACATGAACACCATCAAGGACTATTGATCTTGGCATCAATATGTTACTGTTGTTCAACATGAGGATGTTGAGGAGTTGGAATTCCATGGTTGTCAGTCAGAGTGATGTCTAGCATGGTTTGCTCAAGCCATTTTGTTTCACACGAGTACATGTGCATTGTAATGTAAAGTCATGTCAAGTGTAAGTCAAGTGTCAATAGTTGGATGTAACAACGATAGAGTAGGTGAAGAGTCATGAGGGTAGTTGAATTGCCACAAAGGGGAATGTCAAGGGTCACCCCACCCTTTGCTATAAATAGTCCCTCATAACTCATTGTATAGGATTTTGGTTAGCCAAGCTTCCAATAAGACTATCTTGGAGAGAGCTTGGATAGTATTGTAACGCGCCTTTGCTTCTCCTTTGCACGGAGCTAGTACATCTCTTTGGAGGAGCAGGCGGATGTGGCTATAACATTCCACTATTGGAGCTAGTGGTTGGACATGGATGTATTGTATGAAAGGAACTTACACTTCTTTATATAATAAGAGCCAATACGTTTCATGCATATGTCGTATTGTATTCCAACTATCTTGTTTACTCTAAATGGCATATGTATTTGCTTTTTTACACATGCATGTATGGACTATCCTGTATGAGTATGTATGAATCTTTCTAAAATGTGTTGTCAGTTTAACCATCACTTTGGATTGCCAGCTAACTTGCTTTCCATCTTGCGATGTATCTTCGCTCATGTGTTCCCTTCCCATCCAAGTACTATTACAAGTTTCCAAGGGGTGCACTAACCTCAACCCACTTGTGTTAGAACCTCCCATGCACCTTCCTTGACTCACTGCAATTATCACACCCTTGCTACCAACAGAGTTATCTTACTTGCCTCTGTGTGAAATCGCGGTCAAGGAATTACCATAGGACCCACTGTTGGGACTCGTACACCAAACCGTGTGAGTTCTAATTGGGAATTCTTACCGAGGAGATCCCCTTGACATGTTGGTGGGCCCAGCACCATCAACATTTATAGCACTAGAAGGAGGGCCAGATGACAATTTTTGCTCTCTCATCCAGTTTTGAACCTTTGCATATCTTTCATGGATTCTTGCACTATTCTCCCTCCGCGATGTTTTTCAAATCATGAATATGTCACCATCACGGGGGATTTTTTCGATCTCTTGTCCACTTACAAATATGATGGTGAAGGCGAAGTGGCCTAGCCTGAATACTTACCTGAATTTCTTTCCACGCTTCATGAGGAACACGGGTGTTCTGACGAACAGGCCTGTTTCTTGCTTGCATACACACTTCGCAAATCTCCACTTTGATAGTTGTGCAGCCTATCGGCTAACAGCATGCACTCACTTGAGCACTTTTGTGATCTCATTAAAGACACTTTCTATCATTTTGATCCAGACCATCTTTACCAAAAACTGTTATAACAACAGAAAGCTCCACATGAATCGATCATGGATTTTTGGTAGCACTTTCGTGACTTGTAGTTTCAATTTCCAAGGAGCCACATGAAATTTTCCTATCTTTGGGATGGTTCAAGTATTGTCTTAAGAAATCTTCCCATCCCAAGAAGAAGCTTGAAATCAAGCCTTAGCTCAACATTCTTCATTGATGGAGCCGCGCAATCTCATGCACATGCGGCCGCTATCTTGACTGACTGTCCGCCTTCCCCTCATTCAACAGCTCGACCACTGTCGAGTGATGTTGAGGATCATGCTCACTCACTTGTTCAGCTTGCACATCCTCCCAACATCACTTCACTAAATTTTCACGCAATGTTGGTTACGAGTCCTTTAAGTTCCCATATGCAATCTGTTCCACGACCTCCATCTTTGCACTCGGTTGTTCCTCCAGATGATTTTGTCTTATGTTCTTCCATTCCGGACTCTTCACTTATTGTGAACAAGGAACAAGCCACTCACGAAGTTGGTGTTGCACAACCAACATGGATTGTCATTCATGAAGAGTATGAGTGGGAGCTTGAGCATCAACACTCGGTGACGGATGACTTCCTCCCATCTAACCCCTCTTTGCGCTTTCCTAACATCTTTGGTGAACCTTCCATCCATGATTTTGCATGCGTGTCTTCATCCACGAATGCACCCATCATTGATCACTCGCAAGACTCGCCAGAGGTTGGTCCATCATTCGAAAATGGAGAGGATAACTTATTCATTGAAAATCCACTTGATCTTTCATCTGTCTTTTCCAGAAGCACAGAGGATGAGTTTGTTCACTTTTCATCTACCCCTCTATTTGATTCATCAGATATGAGGATGTCGATGAAATCATTGATTTTTCTGATCGTGGTAGTCGTGATCCATTTACTCACATATTTGATCACGATCATGACTCTATCACAATTGATCTTTTGATGCCACTCGATTATGATGATCTACTTGATGATGAAGTTGAAACACCCAAGACTGTTGAGGCACTTCAGCCTGAGCTGATGGTTATGTCAAGCCCTCACTCTCTTGGGGTTAGTCTCACTTCCGATCATGAAATTGTTCAATCACCCAAGGCTCCTCATCACTCATATGTATGCATTGAATATCAATCTCACACAAAGATCATACATCCTCCATTTGAACTACATAATCCCATTGCTCATGCATTGGAGGAATCTTACATTGCAAGCACTCGTTCACGGTGCAAGTTATCTTTGTTTCTTTCATTTGCTTGCATGTCACAGTCAAGAGTGTGCTTATGCTTCAAAGTTACACGCGGTGTCACACAGCACTATGAAAAGTCCACGAACTGATCACCATGCACTTGCACTCACTTATGTCCTATGGACACTTTGAAACACGAAGTGTGGTTGTATTCAATGTTATATCTTTCTTGCTTTTTGGTTCGCACAACTAGGTTGCTCGTGGACCAAGCCTTCACCAACATGGGCCAACCAATGCGTCGGTGGCTGCATTGGAAATATCACTTCATGTGATCAGGCCCATGCACCGTTAGTGTAGGAGTAGGAGTAGTGTTTGCTTTCAGTTGTTTGCTTGCATGCTTGCTTGCTTACATGGTTTGTTTGTTTGTTTGTTTGTTTGTTTGCCTGCTTGTTTGCTTACTCTCTTTTCTTTCACTTTCACTTCTACTCTTGCTTTGCTTTGTTGTATGTTAGTTCGCTTGTTTCCTTCGTAGGTTAGTTTAGCATGAAACCATGTATGACTCTTGAAATGAGCTAGGTTAAGTACAAGAGGGCTTGTACATCTATCACTACTTGGTTATCTATTATCTTGCCTCTATATGAAGAACTTGTTACTTTTAGTCTGTGATACGTCAAAGGAAAATATGTATTGTTCGAAGCGAACCTTGGTGAGAACACAACGCTTGCACGCTAACTAGTAGCACCTAATCTAGTCAGTTTCTTTTGGTTTAACCCTTGTCAGCTCAGTCAAGTAGAGTAAGGTGAGGGGAAAAACCTTAACAAGCATGTCAGAGATATAATAAACTACTTAGGTGATGGAACAACCTCTTCTTCTCTCAATAAGTCAAGATCCCTCTTCCATCTCTGAAATGAATAAGTGTTATGCATAGTTGAAGAATGAAAAATGAAAAAATTCAAAATGAAAGTGAAGAAGGAGAAAGAAGAGAAAGGCTTCCTGAACAGAGAGGTGACACAAGTAACTCTGTCGGGGTTCTAACCAAGCTCACTGGCAGTGAATCCATGCTTGTGTTCCTATGTGACTCCATCATAGTATTGTCCATGCTCACTGGCAGCGAAGCAACACCAGAGATGAAACTAAGACTCTGAAAATTATATTGTTTGTGCACCAATATACCCCTCAACCCCAATCAAAACAACTATGTTGCCTTGGCTTGGAATGTGTGTCAATCAACCAAGAGTTTGGCGGATGCTACATATTACAATCAAGCTAGTGTGAAACCAAGATGAGATGAGAAATGAAGAATACTTCTAGAGGTGTTAGACTTTCTTTTCATGAACAAGGTCCATTCAGGGCGCTGGAGTTCTACTAGTGTGTCACCAAGTGTTGTAGCGGCTACAACCACCCTCCAAAATTTTTCCTTAGATTTGTTTTGGAGCCTCCCTACCAACCTTTCACAACACCTTGTCTTTCTTCATCAAGTACACAAGCTTCAGTGTTTTTCTTGCACAAAGGCAGCATGTCGACCATAGCTTGATGCATTCCCCTCACAGGCTATTCACCCGGACTTGGTCCAGCTGCAGGCTGAGCAGCTTCCCCAAGAAATTGCACATTTCTGGAGGGAAACCAGCCTTCCCTCCAGAAATTGTGCAATCCTGTCGGCAGCCTGCTGGGCTCAAGAATTGCACAATTCTTCCAGTCAACGCTCATAGTGAAAATTGCGCAATTCTCCCCAGCAGCGCTACTCAGCCCGCAATTTGTGCAAATATGAGCAGTAGTTAGCTACATTGCCTAGAAATTGCACAAATATCCTAGGTAGCCAGCCCAACTTCCAACCAAAAATGTACATTTCCTTCAAGCAGTTGAGCAACTGCATGCATGAGAAATTTGGTTGACCAATTCCACCTGGGACCGAGGAAGCTTGACTTGCATGCATGGCTTGTTTTTTCTCGAAATATCAAAAGGAAACATGCAAAAGGAATCTCATGATTCAGGGAGCTATTTTTAGCAGTTGGAGGTTACATGTAAAGTTGTTTTAGAAACTTTCCTCCAAGTGTCGTTTTTTCCTAGATTTGTGGCATGCGCGTCATGACCTCAAAAATTATTTATTCGATGCATCAGAGCTCATTCTTTCTCATTGATCTTGGAGCTCTGACATCCCACAACACATCCAAGACTCTTTGACACATCCAGCTTAGCTATTCATAGGTAAGTGGCCTCAACTTGTTGTTTTCAGCATTTATATCACTTGTGTATTTGCTTGTGCGAGTGATGTTTGCTTGATTTATTTTAATGCTAGTTTTCATTTACATGTATACTAGTTTTTCCTAGCTCTGTTTCATTTTTCGTTGTTGTCGCATGCATGAGATTCTTTGCACCAATGGTCGCCAATTCGGCGACTCGCTTCACCCACATGCATGTCGATCTGTTTACTGAATATTTCATTCATGTTTGAATGAACTATAAATCACTTCTACTTTCACTTAGTGTCACTATGCATTCACTGTCATACTTGCTTTCAGTTGCCCGTCGTTGAGTTGGGCCAACCTTGGCCCGAACTCTACTTTCACTAAGACAACATTACGCAATTTGGGGAAGGAAGGCTCTACCTTCCTCTACAGAAATGTGCATTTCTTCCTAGCACTATCCTCTAGGAACTTTTTGTGCATTTTTGAGGGACAATGACTGCTAGCCCAGAAAATTTTGCAATGCAGTCGCTGAGCCTGCAGTCACTCCCAGTTGGAATTGTGCATTGCACAATCCCAGCAGCCAGTAGCAATTCTAGATTGAGCATTATGCAAATACAACAGCTAGTCTTGCCTCCCAGATAGCCTAGACTTCCTTTTGCGCAGTTCTAACAGCCAGTCACCTAGTCTCCTAGAAGAAATTGTGCAATCTTGCCCATCAGCTTTTCAGGTATGTGTTGTGCCATTCCCTAAATTTGTTTTTGTTTTTGCTGACATATTTCTTGCCATGCATGTTGCTTGTCTCCAGATCTTTCAAGTGTTCATCCGTCTCTTAGCAGTACTAGATCAATGGCCACCAAGAGAGTGGGATCACAGGACACTAATGGAAATGAAGTTGGAGCAGCAGTTGAGTGAGTGTCTTCTAGTCTACCAATCTATGAAAATACCAAGTTGTATCTTGACAGGGACATCAAGGTGAAGTGGAAAGAGGTCAATGAAACATTTGCAAGCACTTTTGAGGAAGGCCTCGAAGACTGTCAGGTGTACATGAACATTCACAAGTCCGTCTTGTACAGATTGCATGCAGATACCTCGCGTTCTCATGCGCGGACATGATACACTCGATCATCTCTCACACTGATCCCGAGATGATGACCTTGAGCAATGTTAAGTGGGAGGAATCTTACAACCTTCTGGGTACGAGATTACGATGATATCTATCAAATGTTTGAGCTCGTACCTGTCATGATGACTCCATTTACCTTACCCAACAATGGTCGGTGCTAACTCCAGAGACATTCTGAAGAACTGGGTAAAGGAGTCAGCTCGATTCAGGTTGACATCCAACCAGATCTACAAGACAAAGATACTTAGGAAGGCATACCAATACTTTGTCATATTTTCTTGTCAACTATATGGCCAAGCAAGCACGAAAACCTTCCCATAGAGTTGGGTGATCACACTAAACCAACTGGCTAGAGAAGGAAAACCATGTAACTAGTCTAGCATATTGGCTCATCAGCTGAAGGAACAAGTAATGAAGGCTCGACAATCACTTGGAGGTATGCATGTAGATATTTACATGTCCGCCTACATCTTAGATGTAGTTTGCGCCCGACAAGAGTTCCCAGGTTTGGATTGGGCATGGTCACCAACTGAGACTGTTGTGAACACATATTTCAAGTTGTTGTCCAAATGCAGCTTTAAAGGAGTAATCACACAGTTGTCCAATAATTTTGTCATGCCTGTGTACAAGATGATATATGAACAGGATCTAGCCTATATGTCAAAGGAATCAATGGAGGCATTGTTAGGCATTGCTGATTGGTATGCCTCACCATCTAGCACCTTCATCAGAATGTTCAGCGCGGAGAAGCCTCTGCATGTTCTACTGAAGTTTTTCTTGGACATACTTGTCATGTAGGAAGTATCATATCACATCTCGATAAGATTGACATCTAGACTGCATCAGAAGAGGAAGGCACCTTGGCCTTCTCTTCCATTGCGGATTGGGTTATATGAGATCTGGAATATCAAGCAAGTGGATGTCGAAGCAGAACAGATGAATAAGTACCCACTCGACCTTCGAAGCTATAATATGTATGACCCACATTACATTGTGAAAGGTCACTACACGAGATTTCAGTTCAATTGGATCCACGAGGCATTTCATTGGGCCAAGGAGGTCCCATGGAGATATTGCTACAGTTTCTCCAGACCCAATGAACAGGTTGGCTTCATTGTGGAGTGGTTAGCAAAGCAAAATGAAGCAGCATCACTGAGAGCACCAGCAGCACCACTAGCAGTAGTAGCAGTAGTGGCAGTAGAGGCAAGCATACCAGCGCATGAAAAAGTTAAGAGGAAGATTATCGATCGCATGGAAGAGGAGAAAAGCTACAAGTTTGAGCAAATCAACTTGTAGAGCAAGTAGTTATGGCTATAGAGGCAAAGAGGCACCAACGTGACAAGCGAATCGCACAAAGGTAGAGGTTTGAGAAGAGAATCGAAGAAGCAGAGAAGGATTTGCATGAGTTGAGGGAGAAACTCTAAAAGGAATAAGAGATGCACAAACATGAGAGGGAAGTGCAACAACAACAAATACAGCAGGGGGTGCAACATGTGTAAACAGATGAAGCAGCGCCCGTACAAGTAGTTGATTCATCAGAACATCGGGCATCAGGCGAACAAGGTAAACCATTGCAGGGGCAAGAATTCACTCATGAGATAGAACAAGAACTTCAACAGTTGGATGCAGACATGGAGCAACATGATTTGGAACAAGACACCAACCTCATGCCTCACCACAAAGAGGTTGACTCACCAGCTTCAATGTATCCAGATGATGAGCAGGTCTCAAATGACCAAGGAGGCACTGAGATCCTTCGTGATCAGCCGGAAGAAGAGATGCACAACATCTCGTTCAACGAATCCCAACATAGAGTTGTGCAGTCTCATAGAGTGTCAACTTTGGAGGATCATATGTCTCCTATGCAAGTTGAGGAACAAGTGATCGTGACTAACGTGCACAAACATCTAGCTGCCTTGGCCAATGCAACCAAAGTGTATGCCGAAGCCACCAGCTCAAGTGTTCACTTCCTAATGGCTGAGAATGAGCGAATAGAAAAGGAACTAGAAACGACCAAGCAAGAGACTTGGTGACAATGTCTGCCCTAGTTGAACTGGAGAAGGCAGTACTAGATGAAGTATGTCCCTTGACACAGTTATGCGAGCATTGTACTCCAAGTTTCGTACCATGCACAAGGTAGTCGTCCATCTCAACGGATGGCAGTAGTGATGTGCTAGAAGAGCACGTATCTTGATGAACTTGCATGTTGATGTTGATGACATGAAAACATGGATGATGAAGTACAAGGGAGACCCATTTCACTTGCCTAAGATGATGAGGGCCAATGCGGTTGAGTTGAAGGCACGTATCCAGAGTCAGACCTAGAATTATGAAGAGCTCCTGCAATTCATCACTAGCATACAGGCTTCCCATGCATGAGTATTATAGAGTATGTATGTTGTGGTATGCCCACATGTGATCCCATCTATTAGGACTCTCACCTAGGCAAAGACAAAGAAACAGGCCCGACTAGAGCTTGAATCATACTTAGATGAGTTGACGTGCATTGCCACCAATCTAGACTTGCCCATCAGTGCAGACATCATGCACAAGTATGTTGTTGGTCCAGACGCATTGAAGATAACGATGCGCATGCTTTCAGAAGAGTTGGACAGAGGATCCCGAGGAGTGTACATGGATTTTATGGAGGCAAGAGTTAGGTTTCAAACGGATGTCAGCGTGAAGCACACAGACACCATCAAGGACTATCGATATTAGCATCAATACGTTACTATTGATCAGCATGAGGATGTTAAGGGGTTGGACTTCCATGGTTTTCTACGTCAGAGTGATTTTGTACCATGACTTGCTCAAGCCATTTTGATTCACATGGGTACATGTGCATTGTAATGTAAAGTCATGTCAAGTGTAAGTCAAGTGTCAATAGTTGGATGTAACAGTCATAGAGTAGGTGAAGAGTCATGAAGGTAGTTGAACTGTCACAAAGGGGGATGTCAAGGGTCACCCCACCCTTTGCTATAAATAGTCCCTCATAACTCATTGTATAGGCTTTTGGTTAGCCAAGCTTCTGATAAGACTATCTTGGAGAGAGCTTGGAAAGTATTGTAATGTGCCTTGGCTTCTCCACTACACGGAGCTAGTACATCTCTTTGGAGGAGGAGGCAGATGTGGCTATAATGTTCCACTATTGGAGCGAGTGGTTGGACATGGATGTATTGTATGACTGGAACTTACACTTCTTTATATAATAAGAGCTAGCACGTTTCATGCATATGTTGTATTGTATTCCAGCTATCTTGTTTACTCTAAATGGAATATGTATTTGCTTTCTTACGCATGTATGTATGGACTATTCTGTATGAGTATGTATGAATCTTTCTGAAATGTGTTGTTTGTTTAACCATCACTTTGGATTGCCAACTAACTCGCTTTCCATTTTGTGATGTATCTTTTCTCATGTGTTCCCTTACCATCCAAGTACTATTACAGGTTGCCAAGGGGCGCACTCATCTCAACCCACTTGTGTTAGAACCTCTCATGCACCTTCCTTGACTCACTGCAATTATCACACCCTTGCTACCAACAGAGTTATCGTACTTGCCTCTATGCAAAATCGCGGTCAAGGCATTACCATACGACCCACTGTTGGGACTCCTACACCAAACGATCTGATGTCTAATTGGGACTTCTTATTGGGGAGATCCCCTTGACATGTTGGTGGGTCCAGCACCATCAACATTACTTAAAGATATTATCATGAATTCTTATAGGTTAGCATAAAAAGACAAATTCCTTCCTGGATACATATGAATGATTATTAAAGTAACATAATCAAAAGATAATTGTACCTTGATAAAAAAAAATACATATTTATGGGAAAAATAGGTGAGTGGGTGGTATGAAAATGGAAAAGTTATCGAAAAAGGTGTTGGACAAGTGCTAAAAAGATGCTAATTTGGGTGGCCATAAATTTCTCTTTTTATACTTTATCGTAACCCTTCATGACAAGACATTTGATTGAAAAGGACATGACACATTAATTAAATATTTAATTCCATTTTTATTTCACTTTTCCACGTACCATGGGAAAATACCAAGGTATTCTATACCCATGGGTTTGAAACTTTTACTTTTTCACGTGCAACCCTTTTTTATTATCCTTGTAATGCCTTAATATGATATTAATGGCAACATTAATCTTTTGACATCAAAACCCATAATTCCAACAATCTCCCCTTTCTCATTGATGACAATCCTTAAAACAAACACATATTCCACCAGAAATATTTATCCCCCTTGCTACAATACTTTCCTTGTCTACAACTCTCTCCCTTTGACATCAATGGGAAATGGATGTCCCCCAAAAACTTGTGTTTATCCTTAAGCACATAGTGACGAGATGAGGTAAATATTACTCCAAATTTCTATCTGACATATTCAAATGTCCCTTTTGGAAGGGGTTTTTTGAAAATATCCATAATTTTTTCTTTGGTGATAATATATTCAAACTTGACATTTTGTTCTTCCTCCTTTGCAACTTGTCTCTTCTAGATGATCTTTATTATTCTTCCTTTTCTTTTTCTTCCTATTTTCTCTCATTTTTAAAATATTTTTATTGTTTTTCATTTTTTTAATTCTTTCTTATTCTTTTTCTCTTCTTACTCATTTTTCCAAACTTTTGTGGATTCTCTTTTTATGGAAAATGCATCTTCTTCTTTATTTTGTCTAGGAAATTCTACAATGCCACTTCTACAAAAATGTGTTATGTGTCCATATTTGTTGCACTTATAACATAAGACAAGGTAGTAAAATGAAGGGACAAATGAATTATGGTTTCTATTTGAAAACCATAAGTACTTCTATATTTGTTCCACGCATAATTATCTCTTGCGTGTTCTCTACACTATATTTCCTTATGACCAAAGTGATTGCAAGAAAAAAAATAACCAAGGAAATAGTTTTGCTACCAAGTTGTGTGAAACCATCTTGGTGGGAAGGATATTTTGAATATGTACTTGTTTTCCTTTGAATCAATGTCAATTTTTTGTGGAAAATCATTTACTCTCATCCTTTTGTCTTTGTCATTGATGATTCTTTTGTGTACATCATCATAGATTTCAAGTTTTCCTTAATTTAATTTCTTTAGTGGCTTTGTATCTTTTGAATATTTTTTGGTGATCATCTAATGTAGAAATTTCATGAATAATATGACACTTATTCACAGAGATTATCCTGATTATACACTATTTGCGGAATCATGCATAATGCATAACCTCCTCTACGTTGATCATCAATTTAGCAATATTAAGAAACAATCGCATGTGCACATTGAAGCATCAATCACACATATCAACACAGTATGTACCCTGGGAAAGCATAAAGCTGAAAACCCCCAACTATCTGTATATTATCTTGATTGAGAACATGTAACAATACATAGTACAATACTCCTCACAAGTACTCAACACTATCTCCACCTGTTACACACAAACTAGCTCAAATTTCAATCAATCACTGGCTCAAATCTCCTCCGTTGCTTGCCTGCCTCCACTGCGCAATCCTGCATGAGAATACTGATATATGAATGATCCAAATTCGTATTTCCCTTGGATATACCACGCAATCCTCATTGGCAATACTCAATCCATTGATTGTGCAAATCTCATGCACAACTATAGTCACAACTGACAGCTGTCTTGCCCTTTCACTCACCTCT
>APFE030405466.1:250875-267886 GCA_000404065.3 Pinus taeda
TAGACCATGATCCATATGTCTAAAAATAGACATAGTCTAAAAATAGACTTTGCGCCAAAAATAGCCTCCGGGTCCACTTAATGAAGGCGACTTCTTTTCACTAAGCTCCATCATCTTGTTGAATTTTCAACACTCCCTCTCAACAAGATATGGATTATCAACAACCCCTATCCTGTCTCGGTGGTACTTGAATTTGCTCCCGGTGAGCGCCTTTGTCAAGATATCAGCATCATGATCCTCCGTGGGAATATATGAAAGTAACATGATTCTCCGCTGCACACAATCTCTGATATGATGGTACCTGATGTCAATGTGCTCCGTTGCGCTCCCTGCCCAATATGCATCCGTGAAGCCACATAGCTTCTCCTCATCCTCCTAACTGTACCAAGATCCATATCCCGATGTGCCTCTATTGAGCCTGCACACATGCGACTCGGTCCACTTGCTCCAATAACACTTGGAACAAAAACACTCCCAACTGACCCCTATGTTGGGCTAGAAACATACTCTGATGCTGAAGCTCTATCTATTGTTGACAAGTTCTCCCTCTGACATCTGTGCTACTGCAACATATCCATGCATCTCGCACCATTGCACACCTCTCTGTGCCACCTAGCACTGTGCAAAACACTTGTGCCTCTCGCATTGCTGCAACCTGCTAGCTATGCGTTGTCCTAGGATTCCCTGCACTGTCGCTCTCTCTGCCGCTCCATCCGCATCTGTCTCTACCCAATCAGTCAGTTCCTGCTACTCCACATCGGGGCTCCTATTGCAAGGTCTCATCCAAGAGGTTGGGTACCTCAAGGATCCTGCCCCTCCTCCTTGGGACGATCACTCTATATTGCCCCACCTCCTACCTAGAGGTATGGCTACATGTGATCCCTCAGCCCACCTGGCTCAAAGTTTTCCCCTACTAGAGGTCTCTGCATGAGTAGATGTCTGTACTCGATCTCCTCTCAGCTTCCCTAGTTGTGGTTGCTCCACAACCTCCTAAAGCTGCTACACTAATCATGGCTCCTCCACCATTGTCTAAAACTTCTTCTAGCTCTGCATGTTTAGAGGTAATATACCCTCCCTCTCAACCACCAAGTCTCCATCAGTTTCCTTGCTGCTCAAGGCTTTGCATGCATCTTGAACCTCAAGAGCATACAGGTTCTTGACCCGTGAACCAATCTGCTTCACCTGTCTAGTGATGATGTGTCTAAGGAAAACCTTTCCCTTACTGAAGACTACATCATAGCCTCTGTCTTCCAGCATCGCGATCGACACCAAGTTTCTCTTCAGTCCTAGTACATACTTGATATCATTCAAGGTAATTCGAGATCCATGCTCCCTCTGAAAAATAATCGTGCCTACACCTGAGACACTATACTTCTCATCATTACCCAATGCTATGAGTATCTGGAGATCTTTCTCCTCCAAAGTACTGAACAAAATTTTGTCGCCGGACATGTGGAAAGAAGCTCCACTATCAAGAAACCAACTTTTCTTCATCAGATTCCTTTGATGAAGATCCATCCCTGGTATTCTGCCTGATCTCCTCTTGCACAAGATCCGACCAAAGTCTCTCCCATCCTGGCAATTTCTCCCGACCATTGACAGAGTCCTGATAGGAATGCCAACTCTTCGGAAGACCAAGGAGAGCCAAGCTCACCAAGTCCTCATCATCGACAGTCACCCCCACACTTCCCAGCTCATCCCGGCATTGGGGGAACTTCATGAGATACTGGGGCATACTGTCTCCATTCTCACACTTAATGTTTATGATTTTTATCCTTGAACGCCATTCCACCAGCTCAAAACTCAACCACTTTTGATCTAAAATTCGTGAGAACAAAGTATTTCTCGTACAGAGATTGACTGTATGAGCGTTTTCCGGATATCTCACCTTCCAAAAGAAGGATGAATCCAGAGGCTACCTGGCCTGATTACAGACTCTACCTGAAGAAATAAAATGTAAACGCTTTCTGAATAATAGATCTGATGATCAATCCTTGCTTTGATATCCTGTAGAACTTTTTCTACAAATCAACCTGCTCTGATACCATGTAAAACCTGTTCTACAAATCATAGAGCACTTATTCACATAGATTATCCTGATTATACACTATTTGCGGAATCATGCATTATACATAACCTCCTCTATGTTGATCATCAATTTAACAGTATTAAGAAACAATTGCATGCGCACATTGAAGCATCAATCACACATATCAACACAGTATGTACCCGGGGAAAGTATAAAGCTGAAAACCCCCAACTATCTGCGTATTATATTGATTGAGAACATGTAACAATACATAGTACAATACTCCTCACAAGTACTCAGCACTATCTCCACCTGTTACACACAAACTAGCTTAGATCTGAATCAATCACTAGCTCAAATCTCCTCCGCTGCTTGCCTGCCTCCACTGCGCAATCCTACATGAGAATACCAATGAATGAATGATCCAAATTCGTATTTCCCTTGGATATACCATGCAATCCTCTTTGGCAATACTCAATCCATTGATTGTGCAAATCTCATGCACAACTATAGTCACAACTGACAGTTGTCTTGCCCTTTCACTCACCTCTAACACTTGTCCCCACTGAACTGTCCATGCACTGAGTTAACTGATGTATTCTTCAATTGCTTTATGAGTTAATAATTATGAATTAATTAATAACTAATTCACACCACTCATCACTTAGTCTATTGATTAGTTAGACTAAATACAACTAGTTCAACTAAGTCAAACTGAACACAACTCCATCAACTCCTTATCCAACTCCAAAGAACTCAATCACTGAAGTCCTAACTGAAGTCCTCCATGCAATAGCTCAAGTTAACCCATAAGAAAATCGTATTTCCTTCTGGCAGTTGCATGTGCCACATCTGTAGCTCGAATCGAAGTGCTCCAAGGGAATAAGATAATGTTTATAGTCCAAATATTATTAAGAGCTAATAATATTCGAGTGTTCTATATTTAGACTGGTAGTCTAAAAATAGACTCCGCCCATATGTCTAAAAATAGAAGTCCATCTACTTTTACCAACATGACCAATCATCCACAAATAACATCCTACAACTCATAGACCATGATCCATATGTCTAAAAATAGACTTTGCGCCAAAAATAGCCTTCGGGTCCACTTAGTGAAGGCGACTTCTTTTCACTAAGCTCCATCATCTTGTTGCATTTTCAACATCTAACTCTTACCATAGCCAAGACCAATTTTAATGAGTGGTGACCTTTGGCATTTGATAATATCATCTAAGATTTCAGTGCTCTTTTCAAATTTAAGCTTCTATTGAACTAAGTAGTTGACTTATCCAAATCCTTTCTTAGGAAACAATTTTAGCTTCCATCTTCTTACATTTTTCTTCCTTTCCCTTTAACTAGATTCTCACTACTCCTTCTGTCATTTTTTCCTCTCCTATTTTAATATTTATGATGATAATAGTCTTCTCTATTTCTTCAAGGCTTTTTGTCATTTTTGCATTGATTCCTGATCCTCTTCTTCATATTTCTACAACTACTCCTTTTGTTTCAAATTCTTTTCCTAAAATATTTTTTCTTAAGGCGGAGATGAGTTCTTCTTTAAGATCCACTTCCCCATCTATTTTGACATTTTCTTATTCTTCCAAATCCATCATTATGTTTCCTGGGTCTTCATCAATATTTGTTTCAATTTCCATAAAAAAAGTTCACTGGTTTCTTCAAATGAGTCAATATCTCCTTTTGAGTAGAGGCTCTTCTTCCACTTATAAGAGTTCTTCTTCTTTTAATGCTTGTCCTATTTGTGGTTATTTTTATGTTGATGATTTTTTCTTCCTTTATTTATGTTATGGTCTTCTTCATCATTAATACTTTTATTTTTCGCATATGGACACTTAGTAGCAAAATGTCAAGTTTTTCCATAGTTAAAGCATTTATTGGGACACCTACCTTTATATTTTCCATATCCTTTCTTATGTTTCCTCATAAAATGATCATCCTCTGTATCTAATTTCTTGTTAGAGATATTTCTTAATTTGTGCTCTTTTTTCTATGCCTTCTTTCAGGCTTTGAAGTTTGCTTTTCACTTTGATGGCTTCTCCTTCTTAGTCCTCATTTCATATTCCATGAGGATCCCATTCAATTTTTATGTTTTTAATGTGTCAAGATCCTTCATTTATTCAATGATGGAAATTTTGGCATCAAATCTCATGGAGAAATATCTTAACACTTTTTGCACAATCACTGAATCTTAAACTTCTTCACCAAGTCCTTTGATGGTGTTGACAATTTCATCTAAATGGAGAAGATAGGTTGCAACATTTTCTTCATATTTCATTTTAAGACTCCCAAACTATCTTCTATGAGTTTGAAGCTTTTCCTTCTTAACCTTGTCATTTCCTTCATAAATATTTTGAAGTTTGTCCCACAATTATTTTATCGATTAACAAACTCAGATTCTGACATACAACGCAAGGTAACATTTATGTATTTTGAATTTTTTTCACTAGCCTTCTTTCCATCCTGATATATTGGTGGAGATTTTGGAATTGTATAACTCAAAAGAAATTTCCAAATATCAAACCCAAGAGCCATCATATACGTTTGCATTCTTATGATCCATAATGCAAATTTTGATTCATCAAACAATGGAACTATATTTATGGAGAAACCTTATTGATGGGTCATGTGTGCTTCTAAGGTATACCTTCTAATAGTTAGGTTGTTTTAGAAGGAACCCACTCTAATACCAATTATTGAGAACACACTTACACTTGGGGGGACAAACTAATATAAGACAATTTTTTTACTTATTCAAACATACATCAACCATAATAAAACAATCTCCTATGAGAATATATTAACTACAGAACATGGAACACAATATTTATGTGGAAACCCTTTCGGGGGGAAACCACAAAAATTTTATTTATAATTATTTATAGCAACCAACTTATTGTTACAAATATTTGTAGGCATCAACTTATTGGAGACATCAATTGTTATTGGTACAAACATTGGTAGGCACCAACCAATTCTTACAAATATTTGTAGACACCAATCTATTGGAGACATCAATCCACACCACTGTAAATATTCATGGGTAGCAACCTATTAGATACACCAATCTCAACCACTACAAATATTCATAGGCATCAACCTATTGAAGACACCTATCCCCACTACTGAAAATATTTGTAGGCACCAACCTATTGGATACACCAATCCCCATCGCCAAACACCAACTTGTTAAGAGACACCAATCCCTTTGTTTGAGCAACAACCCTCAATTACAACTCTACATATGACTTCTTCAAAATATGATAACATTCACAATAATTTCACCAATTTTGTTTGTTTCTTCCTCTATCACCAGGCCTGCTCAATACTCATGCCTTCACTAGGTTTATTCACTACTTCCTTCATAAGGCCTAACCAAAACTTCAATCTCCAAATTAAATTTATGGTAACTCTCCCAAAGGTTTTTAGTTTTGGCCTCTTCCAAAGAATGAAGGTTTATAGCATGCCATGTATCTAATTTTCCAAATATGAATCTAAAATTCTTACCTGAGCTACTTTTGTATGTCTTCTTATATCTCTGAAAATTTCACAATATAAAAGGCCCTAGAACACAATTTATAGAAAAAATGCAAAGTTGAACTATTTGAAACTAATTTCATGACCATTCAGAAACACTAATTTTTGGAGGCCTATCTCAAAAAACATAGAGAACCACAGTCTCAATTTTTTACCTAAGGTACTTATATATGTCTCCTCATACCTATGAATATTTCACAGTTTGAAAATGAATTTATAGAAAAAAAATGTCAAGCTAGCTTGTTTGAAATTGATTTCAAGACCATTTAGAAACCCTAACTTCCACAATGAATATCTTTAAAAGTGTAACTAAACAATGTCTAAAATTTTGACCATATGTACCAAGAGATCTCTCCTTTGTCTCCTTGATATTTCATGATATGTCTTGTAACATTTTGTAGCGGCTACAACCACCCTCCAAAATTTTGGCCTGCACCAATTTCGGAGCCTCCCTTGAGAGTTTCACTTGATCACTGCACACACTCGGGTTCACTCTGTGAGCTCAAGTGAGTATTTGCATCCACCTTGCTTCTTCATTTCATTCAAGTTTCTACATGTTGGTGTCTAATTCATGCTTGCGACCATGTTTTGGTTATGCTCAAATTCTTCACTTCGTATGTGCTTGTTGTGTTCACTATGAAAGCATCTGTCGCACTCACACACGGAGTCACATTCATTGTCGTGCAAGCGTCGTCTCAATGAACGGTCAATCACAAGTGTCATGCTTGTCACTTGCACCATCGGTCAGTCATGTTGAGCATGTGTGTTTGGATGGTTTGGTTCGTTTTGTCGTCGAGTTGTGCGAGTGTGTGTTGTATGATCAGCGATGTATCTTTCGATTGTTCACACACTCCGTCATTTTACTGAAGTTTTGATGACCAGACTCCCCTCTGACAGCAGGACCATCACCTCGCTATCGACTCAATCAACTGTCAACCAAAATAGCGCAGAAGCACCAGGCTAGACTTTACAAGTTGCGCTACCCGCAAGCAATTCAATTAGCTTTCATGCTAGCCACCTGGACAGTCATACCCAAAAGTCACCCCGAGACTGACTCCCCTCAAAAATTGCTCAGAGGCCACTGACCTCACTCACTCAACTGACTGAGGAAATTGCACAGACATGCCAGACAGACACCAAGTGCTCGTCCCTGTCTCCTTCAGAAAATTGCGCAGTTTTCCCAGTGAGTCATCCGTACAGTCGACCAATTGCTCATCCAAGAAATTGCACAGTTTTATTGAGTAGGCCTTCTGTTATCCAGCAATTCGCTCAGCTCAGAAATTTCACAAAAATGATCGCCATGACAACTTCCCAGCTTCAGTGAAATTTTCCTGCCAGCAGCTCCTAGTAGCAGACTATCAGTTCCCTCCAGGAATTGCACAATTTTTACTACCAGTGACTGAGCATCCAACTGCCAATTCCCTCTAGGAATTGTGTAGTTTTGGCTGTCAGTGACCCCAACAGCCAACTGCAAATTCCCTCTAGGAATTGTGTAGTTTTGGCTGCCTATCTCTCAGGCAGTTCCTCTCAAAAGCTGAGCAATTTTTGCATGTTGACCCTTCATGCAGCCTAACCCGTTCCTCTAGAATATTGTGCAAATTTGGCTGTCCATCCCTCGCTGCCCGTTCATTCCAAAAAATGCACAGAGCATCCCTACCTTTCCTTCCTATAGCCCAAACTGTCCCTTCCAAAATTTGTGCAATTTTGCCTCCCAGCTGAGCCAGACCTCGCAGATAGTCAATGTCGACTCATATTTCCCATCTTCATCACTCATTGACTCTTGTGCAGTTTTCATCAACAGTTCCCTGAGCCACCATCCTACTTCACAACCTTGTCGCCTCTCCCAGTCACCTACATCTAAAATGATCATGTGTCATGGAAGACTACGAGGTTTTGGATTTGATGTCTTCTCGTCATGCATGAATACAAGTACATGTACACCAACAAACATGGCAAGATGACGAATGGGATGAACGAAGGGAGCACATGCAGAAGGACAGGTTCACCAACCGATGAATGAACGATGCATGCAAAATGGACGAATGCAACGAACATGCACCTTCGTGAACAGATGAGTCTGTCAAGCCTCCCAACATGCAAGCAAGGAACAACATGAAAAAGCTTCATCAAGTGAACCAAGGACATTGAAGACTCCACGCACTTCATCATGCAGAGGTGAAGCTATGATACACCATGAAGACATCCATCACCCAGCAGCACTGTAACTCAATATGCACTCCAGCAGCGGCACGAATGTATCAGCACTGTCATGTCAAGTCATGTCGATTCATGTCATGAGTCGTGTCACCCAAATCTGCACCATGGGCTATGTTGTCAATCAATGTGATGTAACGTGGAAGTCCAAGAGACCCACTTGTTGAACAAAGAGTCATGTAAGTCGAAAATTCATGTAAGTCAAATGGTCATGAGGGTAGTCGAATGGACACAAGGGTCAGTTTCACCCTTGGCTATAAATACCCCCTCATTTGTACATGCAAGGGACTTTTCACCTCAGCTCCTCCCACATAGTCAAGAGAGTCTGTAATCTTTTCTTTGAGGAGTAAGTAGTGGCTCCAATGCCCAGCACTTGGGGTTAGTGATGTATGGTGTAACAATGTGTCTTGGAACTTTCACTTAATTCAAAATCCTGCTACACACCAACTTGTTTTCACACATGCATTGTATCTATTGTAAGACTAATCTTTAACACTTGTAATGCATGTTGCTTTAACCTATGTTCTACATCTAAATTGTTTCATTTGTTGTAATGCATAATCTATTAATGGAAATGTGTTGTATATGTTGTTAACACTGTCTTGCCTGTGTATACTACTCTCCTGGACATCAAACGAACCTTTCACATGAGCCTTGTTGTAACAACCATTGCACTCATTCAGACTCGTTCGTTAAGTGTTGTATGTGTTATCATACCTTGTATGTTGTGGCTGCCGCATCTTTGTGGATTTCTCCTTCGAAAGTTGTGCATGTCCTGCTGTGTTGTGTGTTCCTTTTCGAGTTGGGACTCCATCCCATCTAACCTGGAACTCACTTTCACCATCTTCCCCTTTTACAGAGAAATAACCATTGACATGAGTACACTTACACTCATCAGGCACGTGAAAATCACTTCCCGAAGATGAAGCAGACCACTCTCTTGTGTTGACAAGCAAGAGTTGAGGCAAATCCTTATGACAATGGAAATCAGGCTATCATACGGGATGAGACTCCCACACCAAACAGTGTGAGGTCTAGTTGGGATTTCATATCGAGGTGATCCCTTGAATTTTGGCGGGTCCAGCACCATCAACATTTATGGCGCTAGAAGGAGGGTAGCTAGTTGTACATGACTGAAATTCCCCTCACACTCACTCATCAACCATCTGGTCAAGGAAGTAATTCACACTCTCTCTCACCTACACGCGTTGGACTGATCCCAGGCATACAGCATCTTCCACACACATATAGGAAGCCAAAAGCCACTCACAGAGGAGTTGTTGTATCATCGGTGGAAGAAGCATCCCTTGCCATCCTTGAAGGTCTAGAAGAAGCTATTAAAGATGAAGAGGAACCTCCAATCTTCCTTGAAGACTAACAAGACACCTTTTTGATCTTGGGATCGAACTCTTGTATAGGAGGCGGAGGGCAAGGAAGTATAGGAGGTGGAGGTGGAGACGAACAGACAGACTTAGATCCGGAACCATCAGACTCTGAAGGAGAGGAAGAGGACAAGGAAGACGAAGAGATGGATGACCTAAATCTTGAATGGATGACTCAGGGACCATTGGCTCTCTGGGTTGTTCTACACAAGATGTCAAAGCGAGCGAGAAAATGAACATCAAGTTCAACCCTAGTAGCACGGTGAAGGCATAAGACCACTTAGACAACTTCTACCTATAGTTGCAGACCCTTCAGGTACGTTATGACAATGTAGCATGTAGATTGTTCCTATGTACCTTGGACGGCCACGCAACTGCTTGGTATCATAGCCTTCCACCTAACTCCATACAAAACTAGGGTTCTTTAAAACATATGTTCCTTGAGAAGTTTGTTGATGACAAGACCCTAGCCATGCTACTCAAATAATTGGGAAGCCTCAAGATGGAGGGAAAAGAGAAAGTGAAAGACTTCAATCAGAGGTTTATGTGTATTTTGAACAAATTTGTAGTAGGCACTAAACTTCATGACTCCATCACTGATGACTATTACATGTCTGCACTGCCGATCACCATTGCACAATTCATCAAGCGAGCTATGAAGCTAACACTTTTAGAAAGTTTTGAAGAGGTTATTATTGTTGAAAAATACCTACACACAATTGGAGTCATCAAGGATGAAAAATCAATGAAAGACTCCAAGGATGCGAGCAAGAAGCCCCAAGCAATGGCGAGCAAGGGTAGAGACAAGGAAGCAACTGATATTGAGATCCTCACTCGCCTTGTCAAGAACTTGACCACCGAAATGTTCGAACTCAAGCAATGGAAAATGGACACATTCACAAGCAATCATCCACCCAGACAGAGACAGGAAATCAGTTCATCGACTGGCTCATCAAGCAACATCCGATTCGCTTCCAAAATTTCGCAAAAGCCTATGTTCCAACTTGATCAATGTGTTGATACGATCCTAAGTTATGTTCCTTCGACAAAGAGTTTCGCCTCGAGAACTGTTGTTCGGATTGGAAGTGATTTGTTAGCTCTATCTGCAGTCATACACTCGATGTGGAAGGTGATATGCAGGAGCTGCTGGAAGACACTAATGATGACGAAGAGGTTGCACCTGATGAAACACCAAGTTCTAGGCATGTGGTGAACGCATATCAGTGCTCGCAAGTAATCTCGAAGACGAACACTTTGAAGCAGCCTCAAAAGAAAAATGATCGTTATCATATGAGGAGTAAAGGGGCTCCCCCTACACTTGGGGAAATGCAAGAGAAGGTGAGACAGCTGATAAAGAAGGCTGATCCACCGGCCATCTCAAAGCAACAAATGCAAAGCCAGTCCAGGAAGACAACAGTGGATAAGAGTACATCCATGAGCAGCAAGTTGCAAAACACTCCACTAGACAACATGAATATTCGTTCCACCCAGACACCTCGGTGAGTCTACCACCTCTGGACTACAACATAGTTGATGACATGAAGAAAACTCAATTGAACATCACTTTGTTCGAGTTAGCCAAAGTCCAGAGTCAGCGAGATATGCTATTGTGTGCATTGGGACAGACAAAAACAAACAGTGCATAGCATGCACACCTCCTAGATCACTATCCATTGTGCTCAATACACTCTGGATGGAAGAAGAAAACTTAGGATTCCCCCCATTCCTGCTTTCATTTGAAGTTTTCAACTACAATGTTTACAACTGCTTGGTTGATTCTGGAATGACATCCAACGTCATTGCCACTCTCCATGGCTAACAAGATCAATGCACGATGGAGTGAAACATCCACGAGAATCATCCAAATTGATAGAATATCAGTACCATCCATTGGTGAACTGCGAGATGTGATCACCTGACTATCTCATGACAATCGAATCCACCAATGCATCAACATAGTTGTTGTGGACATACCGAAAGCATATGGCCTACTATTCAGCAGAGACTGGTTCAGCAAGCTAGATGGATATTTTGCTACAAATTGGTCTCACATGTGGCTTTCATACAAGGGAAAATGCAACCAAATCTGGGTGTTATCCGAGAGGTGTATGAAACACAATGTCACTCCCCTTAACAACGAGAATGAACCGTTCACCTTCGTAGAACTCATGTTTGGCAACTAACTCTTGGAAACAACATTGGAGTGTTATCCTGCACAGCCAGCTCTAACCTCATTAGGCAAGCAGTTGGGACTCCTTCCTCGCCCAACTGATGGTAATGAGACTTGTATAGTTTGTTTTTCTAATAGTAGCAGCAACAATGGTAGCAATAGTACTAGCATGCCAAATGGTCCATGTATGGACAAGTAGTGAGCATTTAGTTTTGACAAATTAAGAACACATGATGGCTCAAGGACCAAGTGTATCTTAGTCATTTGAAACAATGGACAATGCATGATTTCGAGCTTTTTGAAGTTTGAATGCACAAACAACGATGTTGAGTATGAAGCTATTATGTTGAACACAGGAAGGACCACTGCTACAAATGAATGAAGCATCCTAGGAACCTATTATGATCCAAAGATGGCCAATCTCGATGCAAGCTACACATCGTAGTAGTGACAAATCGTTGAACGCTTATCAAATAGTATTAGGATGGGTCTACACAGGTAGATGATGACGTCAGTACACGCTACACGTGAGAAATCCAACATGAGATTCCAAGTAAAGGAGGAGACAAGGCATTGTAGCAAAGACCATGTAACACATACATGTTGTTTTCACTCCTTTTATAGAAAAAATTGACTAACATTTTAAGTGGTTGGACTACTTGCAAAGTTTGTCATCATAATTGGTTTTCTAATTTAAATCCCACACGTAAGAAATCTAGGAAAATCCACTTATGCATTGACTTCAAAAACTTGAACCCTTCCCGGAATAAAAAAAACTACCCCGTGCCATCATCTGATCCCATGTTGCACACAGTACCTGAAACAGTGGTGTTGTATTCACTTGAACGTTTTCTGGAATGCCACCAGGTTCCAGTATCGGAACCCGGTGGACTTGCACTGGTCTACGAGAAGCTTGGCCCACACATGCATCATTTGCAATCACTTGACGGGATTATTGACAACCTTCCTGTCAATGGTCAAGACCTCAAGCATTATTTTCAGTAGGTCAGGCTGTGCCCGTGCCATGTACACAGTCTGCTTGCTGCTTGTTGTTTTCATCTTGTTTGTTTTTCTTATTATAGTTTATTTTTCTTTGTTTGATTCTGCTTATTATTTTTTCCCACATTCATTGTGTTTGTTTCATATATTACTTTTTTTTGTTTCTGGAAATAAGTGCTGCCAACTACTACGTTCTGGCTTTTGAATAGAGTATGTGGTTGAAATTTGAGGAAGCTCATGACACCGCAACACTTGGCCAGTCTTCTGTCCGCCTTCTCTATGCTTGGTTATAACTTTCGACCGATGAAGTCCTAACGGAAAATACAAACCATCTGCAAGAGAATTTTTGGTTCAACTATGAACCTGTGTCCACACTAGGAAGCCCCATGCCTATACTCAACTTTTTGCTCTGTGTGTTCAAGCTCATTCAACCAGTAGAAACGGAGAGGGGGAAAATCTAAATGAGCAAACCTATGTCAAAGGTCTTACATGCTTCTCTGAAGGAACAACCTCTTCTACTCTTAATAAGTTGGGATCCCTCTTCTGCCCCAAAAATTAATAATTGCCTATGCACATTCCTCTTGAAAAATTAAAAGGAAAAAGAAGAGAAAGGCTTCCTGTGCAGAGAGGTGAAGCATCCACCTCCATTGGGGTACTAACCAAGCTCACTGACAGTGGAGCAATGTGTGTGTTCCTGCATGACTCCATCAGGGTACTGTCCAGGCTTGCTGGTAGCCAAGCAACACTAGAGATGAAAACTTATACTCTAAAAATCTTCAACTCACGAGATAAACTACCCTTCCTAGATTCAAAACATGGAGATCTAAGCTAAACTTTTGATTGTGTTTGACTGAGTTGGCAAAGGGTGAACCATGTATGTCCATGGGGTAAGTGGGGAAACTAAAGTAACCCACAAAGTGATTCAATACTCCCCAAAAGACCAAGGCCCTATGCTAGCAGCGAACCGAAATAGAGAAGCTAGAGTTCTACCAGTGTGTCACCAAGTGTTGTAGTGGCTACAACCACCCTCCAAAATTTTGGCTTGCACCAATTTCGGAGCCTCACTTGAGGGTCTCACTTGATGACTACACACACTCAGGTTCACTCCATGAGCTCGAGTGAGTCTTTGTATCCGCCTTGCTTGTTCATTTCATTCAATTTTCTACATGTTGGTGTCTAAGTCATGCTTGCGACCATGTTAAGTATTCACTTAATATGTGCTTGTTGTGTTCACTATGAAAGCATCTGTCACACTCACACACAGAGTCACATTCACTGTTGTGTAAGCATTTTCTTAATGAACGGTCAATCACAAGTGTTGCGCTTGTCACTTCCACAGTAGTTCAGCCATGTTGAGCATGTATGTTTGGATGGTTTGGTTCGTTTCGTCATTGAGTCATGTGAGTGTGTGTTGTATGATCAGCGATGTATCTTTTGATTGTTCACACACTTAAACATTTTCCTAAAGTTCTGATGACCAGACTCCCCTCTGACAGCATCACCCCGCTATTGACTCAATCAAATATCAACCAGAACAATGCAGAAGCACCAGGCTAGTCTTTTCAAGTTGCACTGCCCGCAAGCAATTCAATCAGCTTTCATACTGGCCACCCGGAAAGTCAGACCCGACAGTCACCTCGGGACTGACTCCCCTAAAAAATTGCGTAGAGGCCACTGACCTCACTCGCTCAACTAACTAAGGAAATTGCACAGATAGGCTCGATAAACACCAAGTGTCCGTTCCTGTCTCCTTCTAAAAAATTGCGTAGTTTTCCCAATCAGACATCCAAACAATCGACCAGCTGCACATCCAAGAAATTGTGCAGTTTTCATGAGCAAGCCTTCTGCTATCCAGCAGTCCACTCAGCTCAGAAATTGCACAGAGATGATCAACAGGCCAACTTCCCAGCTTCAGTGCAATTTTCCCGCCAGCAGCTCCTAGCAACAGACTACCAGCTCCCTCTAGGAATTGCACAATTTTTGCTGCCAGTGACTCAGCAACGAACTGCCAGTTCCCTCTGGGAATTGTGTAGTTTTGGCTACCAATGACCCCAGCAGCCAACTGCCAGTTCCCTCTAGGAATTACGCAGTTTTGGCTTCCCATCTCTCATGAAGTTCCTCTCAAAAACTGAGCAATTTCTGCCTGTTGACCCTTCATGCAGCCCGACCCGTTCCTCTGGAAAATTGCGCAAATCTAGTTGTCCATCCCTCACTGCCCATTTGCTCCGAAAAATGCGCAGAGCATCCTTGCCTTGCCTTCCTACAACTGGGACTGTCCCTCCCAAAATTTGCGCAATTTTTCCTCCCAGCTGAGCCAGACCTCACGGACAGTCACTATCAACTCAGTTTTCCTGTCTCCATCACTTAGTGACTATTGTGTAGTTTTCATCAGCAGTGCCCAGAGCCACCATCCCGCTTCGCAACCTTTCTACCTCTCCTAGTCACCTGCATCCGAAATGATCATGTGTCATGGTAGACTAGGAGGTTTTGGATTTGATTTCGTCTCGTCATGAGTGACTGCAGGTATAGGTACACCAACAAATATGGCAAGACGACGAATGGGATGAATGAAGAGAGCACATGCAGAAGGACAGGTTCACTAACAAACAAATGAATGATGCATGAAAAATGGACGAAGGCGACGAACATGCACCTTTGCGAACAAATGAGCCTGTCAAGCCTCCCAACATGTAAGCAAGGAACAACATGCAAAAGCTTCATCAAGTGAACCAAGGACCATCGAAGACTCAACGCACTTTTCCATGTGGAGGTGAAGCTATGATACACCATGAAGACATCCATCACCCAGCAACACTGTAACTCGACATGTACTCCAGCAGCAACATGAATGTACTAGCACTATCATGTCAAGTCATGTCGAGTCATGTCACCCACATCTCCACTATGGGCTATGTTGTTAATCAATGTGATGTAACGTGGAAGTCCAAGAGACCCACTTGTTGAACAAAGAGTCATGTAAGTCAAAAATTCATGGAAGTCAAACAGTCACGAGGGTATTTGAATAGCCACAAAGATCAGTTTCACCCTTAGCTATAAATACCTACTCATTTGTACATACAAGAGACTTTTCACCTTAGCTCCTCCCACATAGCCAAGAGAGTCCGTAATATTTTCTTTGAGGAGTAAGCAGTGGCTCCAACGCCCCGCACTCGGGATTAGTGATGTATGGTGTAACGATGTGTCTTGGAACTTTTGCTTAATTCAGAAGCTTACTACAGGCTAGCACGTTTTCACACATGCATTGTATCTGTTGTAAGATTGATCTTTAACACTTGTAATGCATGTTTCTTTAACTTATATTCTACAACTAAACTGTTCATTTGTTGTAATGCATAATCCATTAATGGAAATGTGTTGTATATGCTATTAATGTTGTCTTGCTCGTGTAGAATTCTCTCTCGAACATCAGACAGACCTTTCACATGAAGCTTGTTGTTACAACTGTTGCACTCATTCAGAATGATCCATTGAGTGTTGTATGTGTTATCTTACCTTGTATGTTGTGACTACTGCATCCGTGTCGACTGCTCCTCCAGAAGCTGTGCATGTCCTATTGTGTTGTGTGTTCCTTGCCGAGTTGGGACTGCATCCCATCCAACCTAGAACTCACTTTCACCATCTTCCCCTTTTATAGTGAAAGAACCATTGACCCGAGTACACTTACACTCACCAGGCATGCAAAACTCACTTCCCAAAGACAAAGCAGACCACCCTCCTGTGCTGACAAGCAAGATTTGAGGCAAATCCTTAAGACAATGGCAACCGGGCCATCATACCAGATGGGACTCCCACACCAAACAGTGTGAGGTCTAGTTGGGACTTCATATTGGGGTGATTCCCTGAATGTTGGCAGGTCTAGCACCGTCAACATAACCCCGGAGACAACCCCTAGCTGCAGGATGTCAGTTCCCAAGACATCCACAAACTCAATAAATATTAAACATATGCTCAAAGTCCAAACACCCTTGAATGTAATGTCATCTTGAACTCGACACAAACTTAATGGACCAGGGTGGCCTTTACTTTAATGACAAATTTCAAATTCATAAATGAAAGAAGAAATAGTTGGAAACAAAGTTTCTCACATTGGACCAAAAAGAATCCAATGCTTACACCCTAAGAATACAATGATGAATGAAACATTGCAAACAATGGAAATGAGATTGTTGAGGCCATGGAGCGCACTTTAAGGCCTTCTCTAAATAAACCCAGGTATTGTCTATTATAAACTATAATATAAATAAATATGTGAATGCTCATGAAAGACCAATCGCATCATACATCAACCTCAAATGGAGAAAAATAGGCATGAAAAGAATTCATAAGAAGTAAACACAACATATTGCAATGCATCAAGGAGCTAGAATCACATTGATCTTTTCATTAATTTCCAAGGAAATTTCACATTACATTTTACCCATAATTCCTTGATCTCTGAACCCCTCCCAAATCTAGTTCTCGACTTTTATTTTCTCCCTACTCTAATTGTCCAAGAATTAGTTACAAAATATATTAAAAGACAATTACATAATTGGCGTTTCCATTTATAAAAACAAGATTCCTTGTAATGTGTAAGACTCATTTTAAAATACCTTCATAGTTTTAAAAAAGAAAAGGAGTGAAGGATATAAAATAATATTATAT
>APFE030405466.1:268206-327069 GCA_000404065.3 Pinus taeda
TATATGTATATGTATATGTATATGTATGTGTATGTGTATGTGTATGTATATGTATATGTATATGTATATGTATATATATAGATATATATATAATATTATTTTATATCCTTCACTCCTTTTCTTTTTTAAAAGGAATAAGTCTTCTCCTTTTACAAAGTTAGCCTTCAAGGTTTTAATTTAGTTCTCATTACATTTAAATAAAGTTAATTTTGTGAATAATTGAGAGTTGGAACAACTATTGACCTATGTGCTATTAGGAATGATAGTAAATGTAGATGGAATCTGGTTCCCGCTATTAATGTTGCGTATGTTTAAAATTGCCATTGGTTTCATGGAAACCACTTCCTGCCTATGGGAACACCTCTGGTAGTTTCAGAAAATTTGGGAGGTGATGTCATAATCAACTGTAGCTATAGATTTCTAGATGAGTGGTTTTACATTTACACCTATTCTGGGGGCACTCCTCATCTTAAGCTTTGTACAATTTCTGCAACCGTAACTCCATTGATTTGGCACTGAAGAAATATTGGTCATCCATTTGGTTTACTTAGAAACAAAAATTATTTTTTTGTAGACATTTACAAATGATAGGCATATACCTTCTAGAAGAACTGGAAATATCTCTTAAATCGATTTGAATTTTTGGAAAATTCCAATGATGAAGTCATTTGGGGATATTCTGCAAAAAATCCATATCGCGGATTTTCAAAATTTGACTCCATTTGCTCAAAATGTGAGTTTGAAATTCATAACCTCGAAATACCTGTGTTTTTTTTGTATGTGATCTCTACCCCATCAATTTGCAATCCCAACTTCTTCTGCCTCTCTCATCAAGTCCTCCTCGGATAAAATTTCATGTTGTTGATTCACCACTACCTTAACCTCCTGATTCAAATTATGAGGTACATCCCCATCATTGCAAGAAATCATCTCCCCAGTCACACTATTCACAAACTTTAGGTCTACTAGTTATATTGTCAGCAACAATGTGTTCCACAGTCATAGGTTCTGTACATTTCAAAGCTTTTACATTATGTTGATTTTGCAGTCCTCTATCATCAGGTTGACATAGTATTTCATTTTTATTTACTTCATCCACTGTACTTAATTCTTCCGGTATGGGAAACTCCTTAAGTGTGGCTAATTGTTTCATTTTATTGGGAGATGAAAAATTTCGCTCTTCAACAACTTTTTCACTAACAGAGGCGGACATACCATTTTCCTTACCACTTGTGAATTAGAAAAAAAATGATTAGATTCTTTATTTGGGATTTTCTTTCCACTTGTATATGCATTGCAGAAGCTCTCATTTTCAAAACTTATATCCACTATACCTAAATTTCCCGCCTCATATTTATTCATTCAACAGTGACTAGTATCATCTTGGCTAGTAGGCATTTCATCTTTTTGAATATCTTTATTTCCGTCACTCCCATACATAAAAAGGCTAAGGGTAATATGATGCTCATAGAATGCTTTCTCAAAAAAAAAAAACTATAAGCATGGGGCTTCAGTAGGAAGAAAATAACATGTAAATTGACTTCATAACATCATCGAAATAAGATTCCTCTAATTTTGATTACTAGCCTCGCTTCTTTCCCAAAAATCTAAATTTTGACTGTGAAAATATTGGGCTACAACATTTGGCTCCACCTAGGGACAACATGTTTCCTACAAAGCACTGAGAACCGTAGACCAATGGCCTCTGGTTAGGCATGGAGTCAAACCAAAACTTCTTCCTGAAAAGTGAAATCTCCCAGTAGATTTATTTCCCAGATTGTCACTCTTTATTGAAGACTGTAAACCAAAAATAAAAATGCTTGAATTTGAAAACTGAAAAAGAAATGCTCAGTTATTGAGCTTATTTATTTACACTACCCATTTACTCAGGTCTACGCAAATTTCCAAAGCAACCACATGAATAGAATTGTAAGAGAAATAATTTCTTTTTCGTAGCTGACTAATGAAACTTGCAAATAACATAACCTGAGCCATAAAAATGTCTCTAGAAGAGGATACCTATAGTTGGAAACCACTGATATGCCGAAATATGTGTTTTTTAAAGACTCGGAAAAATAAGATTCCATGAAGTCCGCCACTAGATCTTCAAAGTAATTTTTTATTTGTGTTGGCCTTTGCACAAACTTCACTTTTGAGGTTTGGATGTTAAAAATTTGATCGCCATCTTCTGTTGATAACCATTTGGGCTAAAAAGAATAATCTAAATCTTGTTCCCCAGATTGTCGGTGCTTTTCATGTGATGCCGGCCCTTCACAAAACTCTTTGTCTTCCCGCAACAACACTTGAGAAACTATACTAACTCCTCATTTGTTTACAAAAATACTAGAGTCATGAAACATATAATGGTATTCCAGGCACTCAAAGTATTGCTCCTTTCTTGCAACAAGTTATTGATTAAAATTCTCAGAATGATTGAAATTTTGTGTTTCAACAACATGGAAACCCTCTGTCATGTTTTGAAAGCCCCTCCTTATATTTAATGTTGCCTTTTCCTGCAAAGAATTTCCATTGTTTTCTTGGTAAACCCTCTTTTCTTCAACAAAACATTTTCTTTCAATTGGATAACAATGTTTTTCACAAGCCCATAGATTATCTTCAATCTCATGTGCTTAAAGAAAAATCTGCTCCAGTGTGCAAGGCTTCCTCTCCTTGAGATAAAAGTCCAAGTCAATAAGATGAGCCTTTGAATAGTACACCATAGTGGTAGCTTCAGGAGGTCAAATTTATTTTGGCATGTTGATTTTTTTTTTTTTATGAAACCTCCTATTAAATGTAGTGATTGATTCACTGCTCTGCCTCTGCATAGTATATAATTCCAAGAGGAATTGTTCATATGACTTGTGTTGTCTCCAATATCTAAGAAAAATCTCTTGAAAACCCAACCATGGGCTAATAGAACTTGCCTTTAAATGCTAGAACCATTGTTGAGCATCATGCTTTAATGAATGACAAATCAACCTCACAACCATGTCTTCATGAATAAGTTCAAATCTATCCAAAAAATACTCAAATTGTAAAACATGTTGTTCAGTTGTAACATCATTAGTCTCTCTAGAAAATTTAGCAGAAATTTGAAGCTTTTTGAAGGATATTCATGAAGGATTGTAAGCAGTTCTAGGGGTTTAAATATTTCTTGGTTTTGAGTTGAAAAGTGGTAGATTGTTTATGAGGCATAGTGATATCTTCCAAAGATGATGACTCATCTTATTTATGTTCAGATTGTGACTAGTTATCTTTAGGAATTGTTATGCAACAATCATTTTTCTCTTTAAATCCAGGGGGTGAAGTTGTCCCAAAATCAATAATACAGGAAGAAGGGAAGTCTTGTTTTTTCAATAAAGAATGTACTTTTTGGGTCCTACAATCCTCTGGGAATTTAAAACAAGAAATAATCGTTTTGATGTGTAGGGGAAAATGAACCACCAAACTGATAAAATAAAATAAAATTTTCTTGAAAAACCTCAAAGTATGATACCTGAATTTTCCATGTTGCTTTCTAATTTTCTTGTCAACAAAATTTCTTATGCAATGTATCCTTCACCAGAGGAGTCACCAGGTGAATAATAAGCAGCCAATTTTACATCTAAATCATGTTTGCCATCAAGAAATAAATCTTAATACCCAGGGAAAAATAACTTTGTTTCTTCATTCCCTAGCAACGACGCCAAAATATGTTGTAACCCTTGAGACAACTACTAGTTGCAGGAGGTCAATGCATATGACATCCACAAAACCAATAAATATTAAACATCTACCCGAAGACCAAACACCCTTGAATGTAATGTTAGCTTGAACTTGGAGACAAACTTAATGGACCGGGGTGGCCTTTACTTTCATGACTGCATATTTCAAATTCATAAATGAAAGAAGAAATAGTTGGAAACAAAGTTTATAAATTGGGCCAAAAGGAATCCGATGCTTACATCATGAGAATACAATGATGAATGAAACATTGCAAACAAAGGAAATGAGATTGTGGAGGCCATGGAGCGCACTTTAAGGCTTTCTATGAATAAACCCAGGTATTGTCTGCTATAAACTATAATATAAATAAATATGTGAATGTTCATGAAAGACCAGTTGCATCATACATCAACCTCACATGGAGAAAAATAGGCATGAAAATAATTCATAATAAATAAACACAACATATTGCAATGCATCAAGGAGCTGGAATCACACTGATCTTTTCATTAATATCTAAGGAAATTTCACATTACATTTTACCGAGAATTCCTTGATATTTGAACCCCTCCCAAATCTAGTTCTCAGAATTTTATTTTCTCCCTACTCTAACTGTCCAAGAATTAGTTACAAAATCTATTAAAAGACAGTGACATAATTGTCTTTTCCATTTCTATAAACAAGATTTCTTATAATGCGTAAGACTCATTTAATATTATATACATAACATATATATATATATATAGAGAGAGAGAGACAGAGAGAGACAGAGACAGAGAGAGAGAGAGAGAGAGAGAGAGAGAGAGAGAGAGAGAGATCCCTCACTCCTTTGATTTTTTAAAAGGAATAAGCCTTCTCCTTTTACAAAGTTAGCCTTCGGGCTTTTAATTTAGTTCTCATTACATTTAAATCAAGTTCAATTTGTAAATAAATGAGAACTGGACCAACTATTGACCTATGTGCTCTTAGGAATGATAGTAAATGTATAAGGAATGTGGGTCCTGCTATTAATGTTGTGTATGTTCAAAATTGTCATTGGTTTCTTGGAAAACACTACCTACCTATGGGAACACCTCTTGTGGTTTCAAAAAAATTGGGAGGTGATGTCGTAATCAACTGTAGTCGTAGATTTTTAGATGAGTGATTTCACATTCCACTTATTATGGGGGCACTCCTCATCTTAAGATTTGTGCAATTTGTGCCACCGTAACTCCATTGATATGGAACTAAAGAAATCTTGGTCATCCATCTGGTTTACTTAGAAACAAAAATTAATTTGTTGCAAATGTTTACAAATGATAGGCATACACCTTCCAGAAGAACTGGAAATATCTCTTAAACTGATTCAAATGTTTGGAAAATTCACGCGTTGAATTCAATTGGGGCTATTCTGCAAAAACCCTAGATCGCGGATTTTTAAAATTTGATTCCATTTGCTCAAAATGTGAGTCTGAAATTCGTGACCTAGAAATGCCTCCTTTTTTTGTGTATCTAATCTCTGCCCCATCAATTTGAAATGTCAGCTTCTTTTGCCTCTCTCATCAAGTTCTCCTTAGATAAAATTTCAGGATGTTGATTCAACACTACCTTAACCTAATTCAAATTATGAGGAACATCCCCATCATTGCAAGAAACCATCTCCCAGTCACATTATTCACAAAATTTAGGTCTACTAGTTATATTGTCAAAAACAATGTGTTCCAGAGTCATAGGTTCTATACATTTCAAATCTTTTACATTATGTTGATTTTGTAGTCCTCTATCATCAAGTTCACATAGTTTTTCATTTTTATTTACTTCATCCACTGTACTTGATTCTTTGGATATGGGAAACTCCTTAAGTGTGGTTGATTGTTTAATTTTATTGGGAGATGAAAAATATCACTCATCAACAACTTTTTCACTAACAGAGGTTGACATACCACTTTGCTTACCACTTGTGAATTAGAAAAAAAATGATTAGAGTCTTTATCTCAGATTTTCTTTCCACTTGTAGATGCATTGCAAAAGCTCTCATTTTCAAAACTTATATCCACCATACCAAAATTCCCCACCTCATCTTCATTCATTTAACAATGAATAGTATCAACTTGGCTAGTAGGTGTTTCATCTTTTTGAATATCTCTATTGGCATCAATCCCATACATAAAACGTCGAGGGTATAATGATGCTCATAGAATTTTTTCTTAAACAAAATAAAACTATAATCATGGTGCTTCAGTATGAAGGAAATAACATGTTTATTGACTTCATAACATCATCGAAACAAGATTCCTCTAATTTTGGTTGCTAGCCTCGCTTCTTTCCTAAAAATCTAAATTTTGACTGTGGAAATATTGGGCTACAACAGTATGAAACATCCCATAACATAGGTTATAGTGAAAATTCCAAGCCAAACTGTTTGAAACTAATTTCAGGAGCTTTCAGGAACTCTAACATCCACGTGGAATATTTAAGAAAGTATAATCACCAAATGTTTAAAATTTTGGCCACATATACCCAGAGATCTTTGCCTACATCTCCTCAAAATTTAATGGTCTAAAATGTCCCATAAAACAAGTTATAGTAAAAATGCCAAACTAACTTGCTTGAAACTGATTTGAGGAGCATTTAGGAACCCTAACTTCCACAAGAATATCTCAGAAAATATAACAAACCAATGTACCCAGAGATCTCATCTGCTTATCCTCAAAATTTCACATTTTGAAATATCCTAGAAAATAAGTTTTATTGAACATGCTAAACTAACTTGAAATTGATTTCTCATTTCACACTCCTCTTTTGAAATGATATTCAATCATTGCACATCCACATCTTCAAAACAATACTACATTTTCACCTACACACTTTCTCTCAATAACTTTATTTTTATACTTTATCATGACCCTTCATGAAGGGACATTTCAATTCAAAAGGACATGAAACCCGTTAATTAAATAAGTAATTCCCTTCCTATTTCACTTTCCCACATAATATGGTAAAATACCATGGGCTTCCAAACCCATGGGTTTGAAAACCCATTTCATTTTTTAATTTTTCATGTGTGCCCCTTTTATTATTATATTTGTAATGTCTAATCATGACATTAATGAAAATATTAATCCTTTGACATCAATGACAATAATTCAAACATTTCATTCTCAGAAGTAGTGGAAATTCCTCAGCAAAGAGAAAATCTACTCAAAGTGTTGTAGAAGGAGAACCCATAAAGCTCGAGGGTGGAAGCAGTTATCATTAATATTCAACAGCAACATAATGCTCCTTTCATAAAGCCTCAAGGTAAGACTTCTCCCTTATTTTTATCTCTTGAATCTCTTGAGTTAATATTACATAGTTACATGGTTGATAGTGATTCCACGAACAATGTGATGCCACTTTTTATAATGGAACTAGTGGGCTTAGCTTAGAATGTACTAAATATTATGAGGCTAGAGAAATTATGTCTACAACTAATTCTAGGAAAGTTCTTTCCTATGGAGAAATTAAAGACTTTTGTGCATGCATAAGCTCGGCACCACATATCAAAACTTGTATTCACCATACTTGTTGTGACTTATGTACAACATATGGTGTTTTATTGGGACGACAATGGAGTTTTTCTGCTTGGTGGATATATAATGAATGATAGGTTTTGTATGATGTTGCCAAATAAAAATGGAGGTTTCATTAAGGTACTTCTACATAAAAGAAATCCACCTCTTTTGAGAAGAAGGAAATTGGAGCAAAGCCAGATTACATTCACTGTGGAATAGGTAATTATTCTATTTTAAGTAAAGAAGACTTGCATTTTTTTTAGAAGAAGGATAGTATCTCATTTTTCAAGGGGTTCTAGCAAGTGACTTTTGATGTCGTCTCCTCCATATTTGGAGCTAGAATTGGAGTTAATTTTGAGAGTCCTACATTAGAAATTTATCCTTTTGTTTTCAAACTCCAATTTGAATGTATAAATAATGAAGCTAAATATGAAGCCTCAATTCATGGATTGATTCTTGCTCAACAATTATAGATCATTGATATTGTGGTAATGGGTGATTCTAAACTTGTTATTAATCTATTGTAGCGGCTACAACCACCCTCCAAAATTTTGTGTTAGCCTGTCTTGGAGCCTCCCTACCAACCTTACACATCACTTTGTCTTGCTGCGTCAAGTACTCAAGCTTCAGTGTTTCCTCGCACAAAGGAAATCTGTCGATCACAGTCAATCCATTCCCCTCATAGGTTGCTTACCCAAAACTGGTCCAGCTGTAGGCTGAGAAACTTCCCCTTGAAAATTTGTGCATTCCTAGAGGGCAACAAACTGTGATGCATGAAAGTGTTCCCTCTGTGGACAGAGGCAACCCCTCTAGCCCTAGAGTGGGACTAGTCACAACAAGGACAGATCAACAATAACTTTCCTTAAATAGTCATAGTTGGAGGCCTACCTCAACCGGTGGTCGACGGAGTTCCATTGCGCTGCTCCAGCTTTCGCTTCCTTCTCCTCAATGAGTGATCAACCTGAAACAATGCAAAGGAAATACAACAAAGCACGTAACCGGAAAACAACAATGATCTATTTACTCACAAACTCAAGAAGTCATGAGCTATCCAATAAATTATATACAAGACATAGGAAAACATCATTGCTTGTATTAATAGTGAAATAAGAGCAAGCTTACAACCAAAGTCTTGACATCGCAAGCCTTCTCAAAGGAATCCAACCAGCATGTCCTTCAAGCATTCACTCTTTGAAGATGGGTCTCCCAACATACAAAGTCTCTCTCTCACTCATAAGTTTTACATAAAGTCAAGGGCACTTCACAACCTTCCACAAGCTATCAACACTCTCACACTTGTTCACGTTCACACCCACACCAGCTATCTATCAAACTCAAAATCACTAAAAGCACTGCTTAATCCAAGAATTTACCAACTAGCTAATCATAGAAAAGGTGAGTGTTTAAATAGGAGAAGGAGTCTCCATCAAAGGTGGAAGAGAGAGCTTATCCCCAAGGAAGGTAGCACAATTGACGGAACTGCCATACCAGGGAAGGAAGGGTGACACAAACTAGGCCAACAACCAGGTCTAGAGTCATCTAGAAGGCCGACTGTTGGAACAAATTCACCCAATCTGGATCATCACGAGTGCATAACTAAGCTACAGTGCTGACATCGCTAGTAAGTAATGTAGCCAATCAGACCATCGCTGCATATAGCAAATAGCCTCGTGACGGGACATGAAATCAGACTGTCGTGGGAAATAGATGTACTTCCATGTTGGAAGTGCGGCTAGACTGTTTATGAGCGTCGTTCAGCATGTATATTAAGTCTATAGTCGTGATGAGGCAGATAAATTAGGAAAAGTGGGTCAATTGGTAGCATAAGAGAGCATTTGTTCAATATGAGCATGTTTGACTTGGACACATGACACAGTAGAAGGACTAGGAGTGAAAGTAGTGATGAATTACTATGTAACAGATGCCCCCTAAAGCATGAAGCCTGAGAGAGTGGGAAGGGTGAAATGCTTTACGAAACCAACTGAGCTGGAATGTTGTCTGGAAGAACCTGCAGGCACAAGTATAGCTGATATCTCTGATAGTGAAATACATGTAGTCTAGGCATGGATGCAGCCATCCAAAAGACATACGAACTAGGTCTGTTGTATGGATGCATCCATCCAGCTAATAAGACCATGATAATGATAAAGGTATGGTCGCAACCATCCATGAAGACTCAGGTATGGTCGCGGCCATCCATCAATGAGTCATGTAATTACGAACCAATCCACGCAACCCAAACATGTATAATCTGAGTTCGGGGTCTTGAACCCAACTGATCATAGTACAAATTCTAACATGCGAATAGAGGTGCTGAAGTCGAGCATGAGAGAAAATCACCTGATTACCGGTCAATGATGCAAACCGTTAACAAGCGCGAGAGAAACCACCAATAATGCCAATGGTTCTCAAGGTACTGTCTAGTACAATCCACGAAGTGTGAAGAATGAGTTGAAGTCGAACACTCATGGAATCGCCCAATCGATGACCAATGATGTAAGTCAATCATCAGGTGCGAAGAACTTGCCATTAAGGCATGCAAGCTCCAAGGTACCAAAAGGGATATCTAGATCAATCTCCTAGATAATGAGCTGATGTCGACAAGAGACGATCTATCACAGGAGGGCCATAATGTTTCCCCCTTCAATGACACGAGACAAGGAACAAGCGGTAGATGATGAAATAGAGTATCCGAGGAAAAATGAGGGTGTAAACTGCAGATGGATTATACTCTTGAACATGTCGGTGACACGATTCCCAGGGGTGGCAGCATTCAGGTACCAAGGGATCAAAGGCTTAATGGAGACAACATAGATCAGATGGAATGAGGCTAAATGAAAACCCAAACCCGCAGAAGGCCAAATGATGATTTATGGATATCCCAACCCGAAAAGAAGAAAAAGTGTCGATGTTCAAGAGTGACTAGCTACCATAGACAACCAATGATGATTTCCAAATCTTTCCCCCACCATTGCTGGCGAGTACCCCAATTATTTTTGAAAACAAGCTTGAAGGGGATTAGCATATGCTTGTAATATAAGTTTGAACTTCGGTCGAATCCAACCTAGTAATAGTTTAACAAGCCTTAGGGAGGAGAAGCTCGAGTCTTGTCTTGGTGACGAGTCCAATGTCGTCAAGGTTTGACGAGTACGACATAGGTAAAACTCAGAGTCTTTTTCATGTTTAGAGAGTTTGAAAAAGACACAGAAAAGAAAACTCCAAGGGGGGGGGTCCTTTTTCGTAAATTTGTGTCTCTCGAGCCCGAAAAAGTATAAAATAATACACGAAAGAAGCGCTTGACCATTACGATCAAGGAGTACTTTTCGTGATTAGTGACCTCGACCCGAAAAAGTAGAAAAGCGATCGAAACCACGTCGTTTTGTGACCAATAATGAGCCTGAAACAACAAAATCTCGGCGATCTTTTCACGTTTACACAGTCGGAAAAGAGCTTAACGCAGACCACCTCTCATTTTGTTTAACGAGTCGAAAGGGACAACTCGACTATATTTTCATCTTTTAAGTCGAAAAAGAGCATTAAAGATGACTTTACGGACCAAGTGCACACGAAGTATGACGTAAATCCACGACTTGTAGTTCTGCACAAGACATGTCAAATCTAAAACCCATTTGACATAAATGATTAACATATGCGGAAACATAGTTAGAAACCAAAACTCCAATTAACCTTGCAATAAAAATGGTAAATACCGACATTCTAAAGTGAAATTTTTAATATTTCAAAAAATTACTATAAAAAGGGGGGTAATTCATTTGTTTTTACCATTTGCACTACTCATTTTACCATCGGAGCATTTGGAGCACTAACCAGAGCGAATTTCTCATGACAATTCCAGCCTCATTCGTCGACGGTTCGCCGTGAAACTTCTACCAAGTAAGCAGACTTCTTCCTGCGCTTCATTTCAATAGTCTTTTCATGCATTTTAGTGTTAGACATGTAAGTTTAGGCAAATTTTTGAGTCGGAGTTCGCCGCTCGGTCATCGCGGGTATTTCTCTCGGGTTCGCGATGACCGAGCACAATTTACACGTAACGTTTTCCGATCATCGTGAGAATATGATGTATTCTCGCGATGACTGCGAGAAAAATGAACTGTCAACTTCACGCCATCGCGACTGTTTTAAAAACAGTCACGATGGCGATGAAAAACTAATTTTTTGTGCGAATTATGGATTGAAATTTACAAACAAAGTTCTAATTCATTTATTCTTGTCATGCAGGCATCATGTCATTTGTTTGGTAGGAACGAACTCACGATGTTAACGATGAGGAAACTTTTGCTGATGCTGGGTGCCGAAATGCTTTATGTGCATGCAGGTTGCTAAAATTCTTCCTGACTCCGCACCTTCGGTCCCAACCTAATTTACTAGAGCTGATAATCTGTGCATGGAACCCAACAGACAGGAAATTCATAATCTGAGGCCGAGATATCGAGTTCAATGCAACGGACATATACTTTCTGACTGGATTGTCCCATCATGGTGAGAGGCCGATCCTAGAAGGCCAACGCCCCGAGGGTGAATCTCTAGAGATGCTGATGGCACGAGTGTGCCCCCGGGCACGCAAAACAAATAGCGGGAAGGTGGCAATTCCGACGGTGGAAGACGTGGTTCTTCATGCAGTTCTCTTTATGATAACAAGGGTAGCGAGATCCCAAGCCCAACACGTGGCATCGAAGACCCAACTCCGGTTGGCTCTCGAATGCCTTAATCCGACCATGTTCAACTGGGCGGAAACAGTGACGGCCAACATGAAGAGACAACTTACCAACTGCCGTCTAGGAGAGACGAAACAGTTTGGCTACGGGTCCATCTTGATCTCGCTCATGCTGGAGCGGGTTTCGGCACTACAGTTGCAAGATATGGACTTGGACGTGCCCAGACCGCGGGAGACTAGGATCACACGGTGGGCCCATGTTATGCCACGAGGAGGTGGTGGACGCCCAGTGTCATGGGGGACACTGTTCTGTGAGTGGTTGGAGTGCCAGATGATCTTTGTTGAGGACTAGCCATATGCTGGGATGGACTTTCATGGAGATCCCAACATGCAGGTACTCCCTCGCGAGCACTGGGATGATGACTGTAAAGCACTTGATCACACTATTTTTTGTATTTTATTTTTTATGATGTTTTTTGGATTTTTTCATGCATATGTCCTAATGAGGTACTCTATGGTATTTGCAGATGTGGGACCAGTGAGGCCTGTAGGATTGGCTCTAGAGGCGCGGAGGGACCCACAGGGTATCAGAGAGCTAGCCTTAGCTCCTCCAGCTGGCGATTCGATAGAGACAATGGCCCAAAATCTCGAGGGTCTGACGGCAGGGATCCCTGATTACATGGGGATCGAGGAGGTCCCCATAGAGTTCTAGATCCATACAATAGGGGTGATACCTAGGGTGCACTGGCTGTTGAGACGGGTTGCAAGAGCAATGGTGTGCTATAGGGAGCATAACGCACCACAATAGACACCTAGGCTTTATTTCCTGCTAATTTTTTGAGAGACATGTGTCTCAGATGTATGGATAACACAGACTCTATTTGGACATATACATTTATTTTTTGAGCGCCTTGGTGTGCCACACGAGATATATATATATATATATATAATATATATATATATATATATAATATATATAATATTATATATATATATACATATTCCTATGGTTCATTATTGTGTTTTGAATGCTTCTATATGTTGTTTTAATTACATGTTACGCAAATGTCTGTCTAATACATGGTTGGCTAATGCATCAGTTAATGTGTTTAATCGTCTTGGAATATGTTGATATGTAATAAAATCAAAATTCCTTTCTAACAATTTAACCCGTAAATACAACCTTAAAATCTGATGATATCTGACGGAATAACACCCATTAAGCTGGTGGACAACAAGCTGAGAGTCCAAATTCACAACTAATGCATGAATGCCGAGGTTAATAGCCTCGGTCAATAATTCAATAATAGCACTATATTTAGCGACATTGTTTGTGGTACAACCCAGACAAACACCTTGAAGGTCTACTAACTCACCGTGAGGATAGTAGATCACCCATGCCGCAAAAGACAAGTTGCGTGTACTACGGTAGGCACCATCAGCGAAACCAACGTAAGGTGTACCAAACATTTGCACGAAGCAAAAAGACACAATAAGCGGCAATTATGCCTACACACCAAGCCAGACATGAAAACACACACACAACACACTTGCTAAGAACACATGTATGTACAAATCAGAGTGCATGGTGTTCATGCGTAATATTTTTTCAAATAAAGCCAATTTCAGGGCTTATCTAGAGGATTCCCTTCATAATCTATTAGCTCATATGCCCCTTTTTGCAAGACTCATTTTACAATATAAGGCCCATGCCACATGGGCTCGAATTTGCTTGCCCCCAGCTTATCATTCACTTGATCATAAAGGAGGACTAAATCTCCTTCAACAAAAGAACGAGGATGAACAGTATGATCGAAGTGAGTTTTCACTCTCTTCTTCTGTGCTTCAATAGCTAGAGAGGCTAGTCGACAGGTCTCGTCTAGTCGCTCTAGATAGAGAAGGCGTTCTTCTACCGGAGTAGTGTTGGGGAGTAATTCGACAGCTAATTTCAAAGAAGGGATCTCGCACTCGATGGGAAGGGTAGCCTCCAAACCGTAAACCAATTGGAACGGGGTGAATCTGGTGGCATCCTTCACTAACGTTCGGTAGGCCCATAGGGCAGAGAACAACATCAAATGCCAGTTGGACTTGTGCATGCCAACGGTGCATTGAAGCATTGTGACTAGAACCTTATTGACAGCTTCCACTTGGCCATTGGCCTGAGGATAGTATGGTGTCGAGCTATCATGCCGCAGGCCCAACTGGGTTGTTAACTTAGTCATCATATGATTACGAAAGTGTTTTCCGTGATCAGTGATGATAGCCTGAGGGACTCCGAATCATGAAATAACATGATTGAACAAAAATTGTGCCACTGTGTGACCGTCCTCAGATATTGTAGGCATCACCTCGGACCATTTTGCAAAAGGGCCGACGGTAACAATAGGGTGCAATGGAGAGGGAGGCACGCGCATTTTCCATTGGTAGATTTGGCACTCATGACAACAGCAGACGGAAAGAATACAATCCTTGAAGATGGAGGGCCAAAAATAACCAACACGGAGAATCTTCTTAGCAGTGGCACCGAACATGTGACCACCACAGGTGCCAGAGTGGCAGTCATTTAGAACTCGTTCGGCTTCCTCGAGTGTTAAACATCGCCGAATAACAGAGTCAGCGCCGAGTCGGTACAGGGTGTCCCCAATAATGCGATAAGGTTGAGAATGATGGCGAATGCATCGCCGAGCATCCTTGGACAAATCGGGACGAAAGGAGGACGTTTGAAGATAAAAAATAATGTCCCCGTACCAAGGATCGAGCGTACTAATCAAGAACAAGTTTCATCTGAAATATGGTCCTCTAACCAAGAGGGCACGGTAGCAGATGGAAAATAGCAAAGCAACTCAGCAAAGACGAGGGACTTCTTGGACTTGACGGTGATGAACTCCTAGACGAACTCTTGGAGGATGACAAACCACTTTGAGTATTTTCCCCCCAGTAACTAATGTGACAAAATGTACATCATCAGGTTGCAATCAGAAATCACCATCGTGGTGTGCAATAGTATGTAATGGCGAAAATGTTGGACGGCACACACAGCGGCTAGTGCCAAATTCTCGACACGGGCATAGCGAGTTTCCGTATCAAGTAAATTGTGGTTGAGATATTAAATGACATGCTCAGTACCATCATCGTCATCTTGAACTAGAACTATGCCGATGGTGGTATTAACAGCGGCTAAATAAAGAGTGTAATCCCAGTGATAATCAGGGGGATGTAACAAAGGAGCAGAGACAAGGAGAGCCTTGAGGTGCTCGAATGACTCTTGTGTAGTGTTATCCCAATGAAAAGGGGTGTCGCATTTTAATAACCGCGTATAGCCTTTATCCACTTCGGCATAATTCGGAATGAATCGTCATAAAAAAATTTCTTTTCCCTGCAGACTCTGCAATTGCTGCAAAGAAGCAGGGGGAGGAAGATTCAGGATGGCTTTTACTTTAAGAGGATCCAAACGGATACCCTCTCGAGAGACGATGAACTCGAGAAGTCTGCCTGACTCGACACATAAGACATTGTTCTGTGAGTGGTTGGAGTGCAAGATGATATTTGTTGAGGACTGGCCATATGCTGGGATGGACTTTCATGGAGATCCCAACATGCAGGTACTCCTTGGCGAGCACTGGGATGATGGTTGTAAAGCACTTGATCACACTATTTTTTGTATTTTATTTTTTATGATGTTTTTTGGATTTTTTCATGCATACGTCCTAATGAGGTACTCTATGGTATTTGCATATGTGGGACCAGTGAGGCCTGTAGGATTGGCTCTAGAGGCGCGGAGGGACCCACAGGGTATCAGAGAGCTAGCCTTAGCTCCTCCATCTGGCGATTCGATAGAGACAATGGCCCAAAATCTCGAGGGTCTGATGACAAGGATCCCTGATTACATGGGGATCGAGGAGGTCCCCATAGAGTTCCAGATCCATACAGTAGGGGTGATACCTAGGGTGCACTGATTGTTGAGACGGGTTGCAAGAGCAATGGTGTGCTATAGGGAGCATAACGCACCACATTAGACACCTAGGCTTTATTTCCTCCTGATTTTTTGAGAGACATGTGTCTCGGATGTATGGAGAACACAGACTCTATTTGGACATATACATTTATTTTTTGAGCGCCTTGGTGTGCCACACGATATATATATATATCTATATATATATATTATATATATATATATATATATATATATATATATATATATAATATATATATAATATATATATTCCTATGGTTCATTATTGTGTTTTGAATGCTTCTATATGTTGTTTTAATTACATGTTACGCAAATGTCTGTCTAATACATGGTTGGCTAATGCATCAGTTAATGTGTTTAATCATCTTGGAATATGTTGATATGTAATAAAATCAAAATTCCTTTCTAACAATTTAACCCGTAAATACAACCTTAAAATCTGATGATATCTGATGGAATAACACCCATTAAGCTGGTGGACAACAAGCTGAGAGTCCAAATTCACAACTAATGCATGAATGCTGAGGTTAATAGCCTCGGTCAATAATTCAATAACAGCACTATATTTAGCGACATTCTTTGTGGTACAACCCAGACAAACACCTTGAAGGTCTACTAACTCACCGTGAGGATCGTAGATCACCCATGCCGCAAAAGATAGGTTGCGTGTACTACGGTAGGCACCATCAGGGAAACCAACGTAAGGTGTACCAGACATTTGCACGAAGCAAAAAGACACAATAAGCGGCAATTATGCCTACACACCAAGCCAGACATGAAAACACACACACAACACACTTGCTAAGAACACACGTATGTACAAATCAGAGTGCATGGTGTTCATGCGTAATATTTTTCAAATAAAGCCAATTTCGGGGCTTATCTAGAGGATTCCCTTCATAATCTATTAGCTCATATGCCCCTTTTTGCAAGACTCATTTTACAATATAAGGCCCGTGCCAAATGGGCTCGAATTTGCTTGCCCCCAGCTTATCATTCACTTGATCATAAAGCAGGACTAAATCTCCTTCAACAAAAGAACGAGGATGAACAGTATGATCGAAGTGAGTTTTCACTCTCTTCTTCTGTGCTTCAATAGCTAGAGAGGCTAGTCGACGGGTCTCGTCTAGTCACTCTAGATAGAGAAGGCGTTCTTCTACCGGAGTAGTGTTGGGGAGTTATTCGACGGCTAATTTCAAAGAAGGGATCTCGCACTCGATGGGAAGGGTAGCCTCCAAACCATAAACCAATTGGAACGGGGTGAATCTGGTGGCATCCTTCACTGATGTTCGGTAGGCCCATAGGGCAGAGAACAACATCAAATGCCAGTTGGACTTGTGCATGCCAACGGTGCATTGAAGCATTATTACTAGAACCTTGTTGACAGCTTCCACTTGGCCATTGGCCTGAGGATAGTATGGTGTCGAGCTATCATGCCGCAGGCCCAACTGGGTTGTTAACTTAGTCATCATATGATCACGAAAGTGTTTTCCGTGATCAGTGACGATAGCCTGAGGGACTCCGAATCATGAAATAACATGATTGAACAAAAATTGTGCCACTGTGTGACCGTCCTCGGATATTGTAGGCATCACCTCGGACCATTTTGCAAAAGGGTCGATGGTAACAATAGGGTGCAGTGGAGCGGGAGGCACGCGCATTTTCCGTTGGTAGATTTGGCACTCATGACAAGAGCAGACAGAAAGAATGCAATCCTTGAAGATGGAGGGCCAAAAATAACCAACACGAAGAATCTTCTTAGCAGTGGCACCGAACATGTGACCACCACAGGTTCCAGAATGGCAATCATTTAGAACTTGTTCGGCTTCCTCGAGTGTTAAACATCGGCGGAGAACAAAGTCGGCGCCAAGTCGGTACGGGGTGTCCCCAATAATGCGATAAGGTTGAGAATGATGGCGAATGCATCGCCGAGCATCCTTGGACAAATCGGGACAAAAGGAGGACGTTTGAAGATAAAAAATAATGTTCCCATACCAAGCATCAAGGGTACTAATCAAGAACAAGTTTCATCCAAAATATGGTCCTCTAACCAAGAGGGCACGGTAGCAGATGGAAAAGAGCAAAGCAACTCAGCGAAGATGAGGGACTTCTTGGACTTGGCGGTGATGAACTCCAAGACGAACTCTTGGAGGATGACAAACCACTTTGAGTATTTTCCCCCCAGTAACTGATGTGACAAAATGTACATCATCAGGTTGCAATCAGAAATCACCGTCGTGGTGTGCAATAGTATGTAATGGCGAAAATGTTGGACGGCACACACAGCGGCTAGTGCCAACTTCTCGACACGGGCATAGCAAGTTTCCGTATCAAGTAAATTGTGGCTGAGATAATAAATGACATGCTGAGTACCATCATCGTCATCTTGAACTAGAACTATGCCGATGGTGGTATTAACAGCGGCTAAATAAAGAGTGTAATCCCAGTGATAATCAGGGGGATGTAACAAAGGAGCAGAGACAAGGAGAGCCTTGAGGTGCTCGAATGACTCTTGTGTAGCGTTATCCCAATGAAAAGGGGTATCGCATTTTACTAACCGCGTATAGCCTTTATCCACTTCAGCATAATTCGGAATGAATCGTCATAAAAAAAATTATTTTCCCTGCAGACTCTGCAATTGCTGCAAAGAAGTAGGGGGAGGAAGATTCAGGATGGCTTTTACTTTAAGAGGATCCAAACGGATACCCTCTCGAGAGACGATGAACTCGAGAACTTTGCCTAACTCGACACAGAAGACATTGTTCTGTGAGTGGTTGGAGTGCCAGATGATCTTCGTTGAGGACTGGCCATATGCTGGGATGGACTTTCATGGAGATCCCAACATGCAGGTACTCCCTCGCGAGCACTGGGATGATGGCTGTAAAGCACTTGATCACACTATTTTTTGTATTTTATTTTTTATGATGTTTTTTGGATTTTTTCATGCATACGTCCTAATGAGGTACTCTATGGTATTTGCAGATGTGGGACCAGTGAGGCCTGTAGGATTGGCTCTAGAGGCGCGGAGGGACCCACAGGGTTTCAGAGAGCTAGCCTTAGCTCCTCCAGCTGGCGATTCGATAGAGACAATGGCCCAAAATCTCGAGGGTCTAACGGCAGGGATCCTTGATTACATGGGGATCGAAGAGGTCCCCATAGAGTTCCAGATCCATACAGTAGGGGTGATACCTTGGGTGCACTGACTGTTGAGACGGGTTGCAAGAGAAATGATGTGCTATAGGGAGCATAACGCACCACAATAGACACCTAGGCTTTATTTCCTGCTGGATTTTTGAGAGACATGTGTCTCGGATGTATGGAGAACACAGACTCTATTTGGACATATACATTTATTTTTTGAGCGCCTTGGTGCGCCACATGAGATATATATATATATATATATATATATATATATATATATATATTCCTATGGTTCATTATTGTGTTTTGAATGCTTCTATATGTTGTTTTAATTACATGTTACGCAAATGTCTGTCTAATACATGGTTGGCTAATGCATCAGTTAATGTGTTTAATCGTCTTGGAATATGTTGATATGTAATAAAATCAAAATTCCTTTCTAACAATTTAACCCGTAAATACAACCTTAAAATCTGATGATATCTGACGAAATAACACCCATTAAGCTGGTGGACAACAAGCTGAGATTCCAAATTCACAACTAATGCATGAATGCCGAGGTTAATAGCCTCGGTCAATAATTCAATAACAACACTATATTTAGCGACATTGTTTGTGGTACAACCCAGACAAACACCTTGAAGGTCTACTAACTCACTGTGAGGATCGTAGATCACCCATGCCGCAAAAGACAGGTTGCATGTACTACGGTAGGCACCATCAGCGAAACCAACGTAAGGTGTACCAGACATTTGCACAAAGCAAAAAGACACAATAAGCGGCAATTATGCCTACACACCAAGCCAGACATGAAAACACACACACAACACACTTGCTAAGAACACACGTATGTACAAATCAGAGTGCATGGTGTTCATGCGTAATATTTTTTCAAATAAAGCCAATTTCGGGGCTTATCTAGAGGATTCCCTTCATAATCTATTAGCTCATATGCCCCTTTTTGCAAGACTCGTTTTACAATATAAGGCTCGTGCCACATGGGCTCGAATTTGCTTGCCCCCAGCTTATCATTCACTTGATCATAAAGTAGGACTAAATCTCCTTCAACAAAAGAATGAGGATGAACAGTATGATCGAAGTGAGTTTTCACTCTCTTCTTCTGTGCTTCAATAGCTAGAGAGGCTAGTCGACAGGTCTCGTCTAGTCGCTCTAGATAGAGAAGGCGTTCTTCTACCGGAGTAGTGTTGGGGAGTAATTCGACAGCTAATTTCAAAGAAGGGATCTCGCACTCGATGGGAAGGGTAGCCTCCAAACCGTAAACCAATTGGAACGGGGTGAATCTGGTGGCATCCTTCACTGAAGTTCGGTAGGCCCATAGGGCAGAGAACAACATCAAATGCCAGTTGGACTTGTGCATGCCAACGATGCATTGAAGCATTGTGACTAGAACCTTGTTGACAGCTTCCACTTGTCCATTGGCCTGAGGATAGTATGGTGTCGAGATATCATGCCGCAGGCCCAACTGGGTTATTAACTTAGTCATCATATGATTACGAAAGTGTTTTCCGTGATCAGTGACGATAGCCTGAGGGACTCCGAATCATGAAATAACATGATTGACAAAAAATTGTGCCATTGTGTGACCGTCCTCGGATATTGTAGGCATCACCTCAGACCATTTTGCAAAAGGGCCGACGGTAACAATATGGTGCAATGGAGCGGGAGGCATGCGCATTTTCCGTTGGTAGATTTCGCACTCATGACAAGAGCAGACGGAAAGAATGCAATCCTTGAAGATGGAGGGCCAAAAATAACCAACACGGAGAATCTTCTTAGCAGTGGAATCGAACATGTGACCACCACAGGTGCCAGAATGGCAGTCATTTAGAACTCGTTCGGCTTCCTCGAGTGTTAAACATCGGCAGAGAACAGAGTCGGCGCCGAGTCGGTACAGGGTGTCCCCAATAATGCGATAAGGTTGAGAATGATGGTGAATGCATCGCCGAGCATCCTTGGACAAATCGGGACGAAAGGAGGACGTTTGAAGATAAAAAATAATGTCCCCGTACCAAGGATCGAGGGTACTAATCAAGAACAAGTTTCATCCAAAATATGGTCCTCTAACCAAGAGGGCACGGTAGCAAATGGAAAAGAGCAAAGCAACTCAGCGAAGACGAGGGACTTCTTGGACTTGGCGGTGATGAACTCCAAGATGAACTCTTGGAGGATGACAAACCACTTTGAGTATTTCCCCCCAGTAACTGATGTGACAAAATGTACATCATCAGGTTGCAATCAGAAATCACCGTCGTGGTGTGCAATAGTATGTAATGGCGAAAATGTTGGACGGCACACACAGCGGCTAGTGCCAACTTCTCGACACGGGCATAACGAGTTTCCGTATCAAGTAAATTGTGGCTGAGATAATAAATGACATGCTCAGTACCATCATTGTCATCTTGAACTAGAACTATGCCGATGGTGGTATTAACAGCGGCTAAATAAAGAGTGTAATCCCAGTGATAATCAGGGGGATGTAACAAAGGAGCAGAGACAAGGAGAGCCTTGAGGTGCTCGAATGACTCTTGTGTAGCGTTATCCCAATGAAAAGGGGTGTCGCATTTTAATAACCGCGTATAGCCTTTATCCACTTCGGCATAATTCGGAATGAATCATCATAAAAAAATTTCTTTTCCCTACAGACTCTGCAATTGCTGCAAAGAAGAAGGGGGAGGAAGATTCAGGATGGCTTTTACTTTAAGAGGATCCAAATGGATACCCTCTCGAGAGACGATGAACTCGAGAAGTCTTCCTGACTCGACACAGAAGACACACTTATGCGGATTAAGCCAGATGCGATAGTGTCTACAACGAAGAAAAATTTCGCGAAGGTGAGCCGGATGGTCTTGGCGTTTCACTGAATGAGCCGAAAGGTCATCCAAGTAAGGTTGCACAATGTGTCGAATATCATGAAATGCGTAAGACATTGCGCGTTGGAAGGTGGCACCGGCGTTTTTCAAGCCAAAAGGGAGTTTCTTATAAGCGAAAGTGCCCCATGGACAAATAAAGGTGGTCTTGTGTTGATCGGCAAGGGCAATATTAATCTGGTTATAACCAGAAAAACCATCCATGAATGAATATATTTCACTCCCGGCACACTCATCAATGAGCTGGTCAATGAAGGGTGTAGGGAAGTTATCTTTGGGACAAGCCCGATTAATATCACGGTAATCAACACATAGCTTGATAGTGCCCTGCTTTTTAGTGACAGGGACAATATTAGAGACCCAATCTGTAGTGGGATGGGGTAAATAAAACAAGCCTTAAGAAGCTTTTCAACTTCTGCTTTAATAGCAGCAGCCTTTCAGGGGTGCACGGGGCAGAGATGTTGTCGAACAGGTTTACCGCCCAGATAGGTAGGTATCTCATGCACCACGATGGTAGGATCGATGCCGGGCATCTCTTCGTAAGACTAGGCAAACACATCATGGAATTCGCGAAAAAGACCTGTATAAAGTTGAATCTCCTCCAGAGTACAAGTTACGCCAACATGAATGTGCTCGACAATCCCTGGCTTAAAAAAGATGTTGATTGAATGAGTTTGCGTGATGTTCCCCATATTCCTTTCAGAAGACACTTGATGGATCTAAATAGGTGTTTGAAGAGGTTGAGAGGGGAAACAAGAAGAAAATCGCTCGAGACAAGTAAGCATTTCCCGATGGGTGGCGAGAAACAAGGAACAATGGTGATGATCAAGCCAAGGGGGTTCCTCGAAAGACATAGTCTCAATGATCGCTTCATCAGAAGGAAAAAATTCCTATAACGGGTCTGAAGAAGTGCTATCTCCAAGCCAAGGGAGTTGCATGTACGAGTCGAGAGTTTTGCTCAAAGGAGTAGATTTAGAGGATGGATCCGATGCAGAAACAACTTCGACGTAGTTGAGCTCGGCAGGACTCAATGGCATCTCATCGCCGTAGGATTCTATCTAATCAGCAGGAGGAAGAAACCACAGATCAGAGCGAATAGAATTCATATTAATGGGGGCGACGTTGGGAGGTGGGAGTGAAAAAACACCCATAAGGGCAAGATCTTTAAAGAGTCCAGCACCCACACTCTCAAAAGGAACTGAGGCATGCTCCACGAAAGGCACGTTGCCATCGGAGGAAGAGGCGAAGAAGGAGAGTTGGTCCACCGTGATGATCTTCCCCTAATGAGGGAAACAAATGACATGGAATAGAGATGAGGCCACGGCTCGCATGGCATACGTCCAGCTTTGTCCTAAAAGGAGGTTGTAAATTAAATTTGCATCGACAACTTCGACCTCTACATCGACCATCTTTCCTTCTAATGTAATGGGCAAGCGTTGGAGTATACCATAAGGACGAGACTCTCTCTCTTCAAAGGCTTCCAAGGTCATAGGAGACTGGCTCAGAGTCAGAGAACCAATAGCCTTCCAACAAGCAACATACATTATGCAGGTAGAAGCACCTTCATCAATGATGGTACGATGAATCATTTTGGAATTGATGATGACCTGAATAAGGAAGGCAATTTGGTGAGGCAGTCTCGGTATATGACTATCCAGGTCAAAAGTAATCAAATATGAGTCGGCCCGGTCAATGCAACCGATGGTCGATAGCAAAGACTTACTCTGAGAGGGGCAGCTTTGGAGAACTTCTAATGTGTACATAGCTGACGAAGCCTGGGCTAAGTCCTCAACAATGCTGTAGTGCTGAGCAGCATGAGCATTGGGGTTGTACGAAGATTTCCAGAGTACGCCTTTAGGAGGAGGTCGGATGACCATTTCAGTGCTAGGTCGCTCGATATGAAGGGGACCAGAACTGGATGGAGGAGCACTAGAGGGGACCTCAAGCTCCTTTCCGGCAAGCGACAGATACTCTTTTGCCCGAGTACTAATGTGGACGGGAATCGTCCCAGCAATAAATACCTGAGAACCAAAGGGAGAAGAGGATTGAGATGGATCAGCCACCATTTGAGCTTGTTGCGAGGGAAAAGGCTCTTTGAGCATGACAGGAGTCCCAGGGGCACCTTTCAGCAAACGACTAACTTCAGACCGCCTTGGACAGTCTTTGTTATAGTGATCCTCGTCACAAATAAGGCAAGGATATTTAGGCTTGCGTTTGGCACCTTCCTCAAGTGGAGGTTTAGGGGAATCCTACTTCGGCGGTTCAGATTTATTCTTTCCTTTTCCCTTCTTTTTCCCTTTTGAGGCTTTGTCTGCCGTGGTGGACTGGACGATATTCACCTTAGAAGTATTACCAGCATTGGATACAGTCTGGGAAGTATTTTCGTTTGAGGCATTGGACTTTTGCTTCCCAGTGTTCACAGAAGATTTCTTAGAGGGTGGATTGACAGAACCAACAACACCGTCAACAGAGGGTGTTAGTGGAGCTTTGGAAGTTTCGGGCCTCGGAGCATCAGGCAAATAATCATATAACATACTGGACTAGGAGTAAACCAAGTCAAGGTACTAAGCACGCGCAATATCTTGCTCTTCAGTTACACATGCCCCCATAGTAATGTCCCAAGCTATTGGATGAACAAACGAAGTTGTAAACCAGTTAATGAGAAGTTGATTAGGAATCCAAAACTTAATCAAATGGCGACGTCGTCTCCATTCATGAATATGATCGGAGATATGTGTGGTCGTAGTCTATTTTAAGGATGTCAGGAGATGTGTGCCCATTTAATATCGAATCGGCAACTGAAAATGAGTTAAAAATGCCATAGCTAATGAGTTAAAATCCTAAAAAGATCTGTGAGCTAACTCAATATACCACTTAGTAGCAGAGCCAGTGAGAGTCCATTGAAAAAGGCGAAGTTGGATTGAATCATCAAGCCATGAGTTTGACGAGCACCATAGATGATACGTCATAAGATGAGCCTGGGGATCTTCTCCATCTTTACCATCAAACTTGGGACAATCACCTGGAATTTTAGTTGAAACCGGCAGCCAATACAGATTATGGAGAATGGGATCATTTGTCAGTTTGGACACGTCTAGTAATTCCAACATCGCTAAAAAGGGTAACTGAGGATTAAAGGACATCTGAGGCCGTGGGTAAGAGGTAGTACCAGAGTTCCACCCAGCTGTTTGTTGCCCCCATGGGTTTTGTCCAGACGGATTTGTCCCATAAGGGTTTTGTCCTTAGGAATTTTGCTCGAAGGGGTTATAGCTGTAACTGGATGGTTGACCCTGGATTTGCACCCCAACACTCCACTGATTACCAACTTGGCCTGCAGGAGCAACATAAGGTTGCTGGAAATTCTGATAAGGATTTACCTGCAGTTGTTGATAATTTTGATATGGGGCAAATTGGGCTTGCCCTTGGGATTGCTAGGTACCATAAGGCGGTTAGGTTCCAAACTAGGCTTGGTAGCCAGGTTGGGTTTGATAAGCAGGTTGAGATTTGGATCCAACCTGAATTTGAGGACCGGATTGGGTCTGGAGCCCAGACTAGGGCTGAAAATCGGGTGGCGCTTGAGAAGAAACCATCATTTGAGTGCCTGTTGAGCAAGCCCAGACCGATGTCCTTGAGAAAATTGAGGCTAATCCATCTGGCTAGAAGGTTGACCTAGCTGAGATTGAGGTTGACCCACTTGCCCAGAAGGTTGAGCTTGCTGGGCACTCGGTTGTCCTTGCACAACTGAGGATTGTCCTGATTGGCTAGATGGTTGAGTAGACTGGACCGTTGGTTGGCCCGGTTGATTTTGGGGCTGACCAATTTTCCCAGATGGTTGACTAGGCTAGATAGTGGGTTGGCCTTGTTGAATGTAAGGCTGACCAACTTTCCCAAAAGAGTAGCCTTACTGGACATCGGGTTGACCTTGTTGAATGTAAGGTTGTCCTAGGTTACCAGAAGGCTGCCCGAAATAGGTAAAAGAAGAACCTGCAAAGGCCGAAGGTTGTCCCTGGAAGGGTTGTCCTTGTGGGCCTCCAGTTTGCCCTGGATAAGGTTGTCTGTAAGACAACTGACCTTGATATGGCGGCCCTTGAAAATTTGCGAGTGGTGCTTGGCCACCATAATAAGTGGTGGTACCCCAAGCAATGGACAATGGAACTGTGACCTCAATTGCAGGTTGAGATGCCATAGGTCCGGGGTAATAGATATGAGCTCTGTGAGAATCATAATAATTAAATGGATTTTGAGGATCTGGATTCCGAAGAGCTTGTACATATTGATCATATGCCTCCCCTACTGGAATGGAACCAGAAGAAGGTGGGGCACTTAGCGTGGGATTAACAATTCCTGTCATTGGGCCACTATAGGTAGGACCAGCAGAAGGTCTAGCAATAGTAGTGACCACTGAAGAAGCAATGGTGGCATTGACAACCGGGGCTGAAGAAGCCACACAAACAGTTGGCGTCGGAATAGATGTGATGGACACATTGTGAATTTGAGGTGTAAATGACTCCGAAGTCGGAGGGACGGTACGAGACCATATAAAACTTGAAAGGGGAGACCTGGAACCAATGATGTCCGCCAAAGCATTATACCTTAAAGGCAATGTGACACCAAGGGAAGTAATACGGAAAGGTGAAGTCCCTATTGCACAAAGGCGAATTTTCCGTAGGAATAGGTATTTCACTTTCTGACACAAAGGATTCTTCACTAGAGATGGGAGTCGTCTCATCCATGTCAGAGAAAGACATCGAGACCAAAACACCAGGAGGAGTAGCGGGAAAGTCTTCCTCAGAAGGCTCCCAAATAGGGTTCCAATTAATATCATAAGACTCGTCCTCTGGGGCACGAGATTTAAGCAGTTGGATACTCGGGATAACAGGGAGAGTATCACTAACAACCAGAACCTCGGGAGCGACAGAGGATGGAGACCCTTGGTCACTTGGAACAGGAGATGGGATCGATGATTCCGCTAGGATGATTCAATTCAAAATCCTAGGAAAACTAACGAGAAAGAACCCTACTCAAACTAAATGCAAACAAGATCTAACAGGGTAAATGTGAACATGGCCAAATAAATTTTAGGACACAAGAACAAAACTTGGCCTTTTCATCTTTAAAGAGTTGAGAAAAGGACAAAAAGGTGACTCTATTCACCTTCGAATATTTAATGAGCCTGAAGTGACAAGTGTTCAGGTGGACCTTTTCTCTTAGGGAGTCCGAAAAGGAACGAAAGTGACTACTTTAGAGAACTAGGCAAAAGGTTTACCAAACAATCTGTAAAACTGCATATACACCTTGATAATCATATGAAAACCAAGGACTTTCCGTACGGCAGTCAATCTTCCCGAAAGCTATGTTCGGTGCGTTATGGTTTTTAAGGCGGCAGACACGGCTTCCTAGGAATATAGGATGATAACCTAGTGGGGTCTCCCAACATGTACTCGACGGTACATGGGAGCACAATTCTGTACTAGACCTCTATTGAGTCACAGAAGGAGGAATCACCCAACCTTGAGCGAGAACAATAGTGACTAGGTTTAATGACGCTGGAGCACGTCTCTAACCTAGACCTCTAATTAATGAGCATTATGTTCCAATGCGTTGTTAGATTTATTCAGTTCATTTTAAAGTTTATCTTGAATTATGTTTCAATTTTCAGGCCTTACCGTGTGTATACAACAAAACCTAGGATGCAACTAGAATGAATGAAATATCCTTTTACTTCAATGAACACCTACCTACGGGAGGGTAGAGAGATCATTCCCAAACCAAGAAAACAAATATGAGCAAATGAAATCACACAATGCATACAGACATCAATTCCTACAGTGCATGGGTACTACTAATGAGAGATTTTATCATTCGCTTTCCAATATGCAACCTTGAAATGCAAATTCACTTTCACTTTCGCACACTAAATGAATGCAGTCTTTTCATTTTTGATTTTATTTTTTTTAATTCGAAGAAACAAACAAGCAAGTGTGAAAGAACCGGTTGATCCAAACAATTGTGATCTATGTTCGGTAGTGAAAAGAAATCGAATCAATACCAAAGATTGGTTCAATAATTGCCACTAAAAATCAACCAAAAACAAAGAATGAGGAAGGCTTAATCAAACCAACAAGAAAGTTGTAAATGAATCTTGAGCAAACCAGCAACCAAGACAATTGATCCAAGAAACTTGAAATAATGAACTAGGTCACACGAGAAAAAAGGCAAGATTCATTTAACAGAGCCAAAGGAGTGCCTTGACCATAAATAGTGAAAAACAAATGATTGAGAAAGTGAAAAAGGCAAGGGATCAAGAGGAGTGGCAAACTCAAGAGGCAGAATTGAGAAAATCAATTCTACAGGTATCGTCGCGAGGACAACACTAGCAACTAGCGCTGATAAGCAGCTAGCTATAACAACAGGGCGACGTCGTCATGGAAGAACATGTCTTTCCCGAGATGGACTGATTTCAGAGGTTGTCGCGACTGTGTGATGTTATTCAGCGACGCACAGGATTTTACAAAAGCGTGACTGCAGCGTCAGCACGACTGTTAGACTATGTTCCGCAATGATGTAAAAAACAATGGTAAACAAGCCAAAAACTCCCAAACAAAAACCAACCAATCTAACAGACAATAGAGGGACCTCCCAGATCAATCTAGGTGACCCAAAAGACTGATAATTAATCCTCAAAAACAAAGAGAGGCCAAATCAAAATCAAAACAAGAGTAAAGAGAAGAACATAGGACAGACTCCCCAGTGGATTCAAAAATTTGTGATGTAGGAAAGTGTTCCCTCTACGGATAGAGGCAACCCCTCTAGCCCTAGAGTGGATCTAGTCACAAACAAGGACAGATCAACAATAACTTTCCTTAAACAGTCATAGTTGGAGGCCTACCTCAATCGGTGGTCGATGGAGTTCCGTTGCGCTGCTCCAGATTTTGCTTCCTTCTCCTCAATGAGTGATCAACCTGAAACAATGCAAAGGAAATACAACAAAGCACGTAACCGGAAAACAACAATGATCTATTTACTCACAAAGTCAAGAAGTCATGAGCTATCCAGTAAATTGTATACAAGACATAGGAAAACATCATTGATTGTATTAATAGTGAAATAAGAGCAAGCTTACAACCAAAGTCTTGACGTCGCAAGCCTTCTCAGAGGAATCTAGCTAGCATGTTCTTCAAGCATTCACTCTTTGAAGATGGATCTCCCAACATACAAAGTCTCTCTCTCACTCATAAGTTTTACATAAAGTCAAGGGCACTTCACAACCTTCCACAAGCTATCAACACTCTCACACTTATTCACACCCACACCAGCTATCTATCAAACTCAAAAGCACTAACAGCACTACTCAATCCAAGAATTTACCAACTAGCTGATCATAACAAAGGTGAGTGTTTAAATAGGAGAAGGAGTCTCCATCAAAGGTGGAAGAGAGAGCTTATCCCCAAGGAAGGTAGCACAATTGATGGAACTGCCATACCAAGGAAGGAAGGGCGACACAAACTAGGCCAACAACCAGGTCTGGAGTCATCCAGAAGGCCGACTGTTGGAACAAATTCGGCCAATCTAGATCATCGCGAGTGTATAACTGAGCTACAGCATTGACATCGCTAGTAAGCAATGTAGCTAATCAGACCATCGCTACATATAGCAAATAGCCTAGCGACGGGGCATGAAATCAAACCGTCGCAGGAAACAGATGTACTTCCGCACTGGAAGCGCGGTTGGACTGTTTATGAGCATCGTTCAGCGCATATATTAAGTCTATAGTCGCGATGAGGCAGATAACTTAGGAAAAGTGGGTCAATTGGCAACATAAGAGAGCATTTGTTCAATATGAGCATGTTTGACTTGGACACATGACACAGTAGAAGGACTGGGAGTGAAAGCAGTGATGAATTAATGTGTAGCACCAACCTCACCTCTTGGAATTTTTCAATCCTCCCTGATACCCTGTTGGGCTTCAGGATTGTGCAATCCTGCCAGCCAACCCTCCCAGCAGGATTTGCGCAATTTTTCCCAGTAGTAAGTTATTCAGCCCAGGATTTGCACAAATCTGGGCATCAGTCAGTTGTCCTACCCAGAAATTACGTAATCCCCTTGGCCATTCAGCCCAGCTCCAGGCTAGGAATGCGCATTTTTCCCAAGCAGTTGAGCACTCGCATGCATGAATAGTCTGGTTGACCAATTCCACCTAGGACCGAGGAGACTTATCTTGCATGCATGCATGACTTGATCTTCACAGAATAGAAAGAGACAACATGCAAAAGGCATCCCATGATTTAGGGAACTATTTTTAGTAGCTGGGGGTTACATGCAAAGTTGTTTTAGAAGTTTCCCTCCAAGTGTCGCTTTTTCCTAGAGTTGTGGCATGCGCGTCACGAGACCAAACTTATTTATTTGATGCATCAAAGTTCATTCATTCACATTGATCTTGGAGATCTGACATCCCACAGCACATCCAGGACTCTTCGACACATCCGACTCAGCTATTCATGGGTAAGTGGCCTCAACTTGTATTTTTCAACATTTCTGTCGTTTTTTGTGTATTTTCTTGTGTGAGTGTTGTTTTCTTGGTTTCTTCGAATGCCTGATGTCATTTACATATATTCTAGCTTCTCCTAGCTCTATTTCAATTTTTGTTTCTATCTCACTGTTGTCGCATGCATGAAACTGTTTTGCACGGACGTTTGCCCAACCAGTGAATGACCTCACCCACATGCACATTGATTTGTTTGTTGAACCTTCCATTCATGTTTTGCATGCATTTTTTATCACTTCTGTTATCACTTAGTGTCGTCGTGCATTTCATCGACTTACTTGCTTTCAGTTGCCCGTCGGCGAGTCGGGCCAACCTTGGCCTAGTCTCTGCCTTCACCAAGGCTGCATTGCACAATCTGGGGAAGGAAGGCTCACCTTCCTCTCCATATTTGTGCATTTTGGTCCAACACTAGCCTCCTGGACTGTTTTTTGCATTCCTGGAGGACAGTGGCTGCTTGGCCTAGGAAATTGCACAAATATGTACCTGGACCTGCAGTCCTTCTCAGCTGGGATTGCGCAACAATCAGCTACTCAACTGGATTGCGCATTTCGTAGATCCAGCAGCTAGTCCAGCCTCCCAGATAACCCAGACTACCTTTTTCACAGTTCTGGCAGCCAATCACTCAGCCTCCCAGTGAAATTTGTGCAATCTTGCTCATTAGTTTCCCAGGTATGTGTTGTGTCCTTCCCCAGATTTGCTTTGTTTTCACTGACATATTTCTTACCATACATGCTGCTTGTTTCCAGATCTTTCAGGTGTTCATCTATCTCAATGGCTTCCAAGAGAACAGGATCTCAGGACACTGATGGTATGGTAGCTGGAGCAACAACTGAGCAAGTGTCCTCTAGTTTGTCGATTTATGAAGATACGAAGTTGTATCTAGACAAGGACATCAAACTGAAGTGGCAAGAGGTGAATGAAATATTCGCAGGTACTTTTGGGGAAGACCTTGAAGACTATCAAGTGTACGTGAACATTCATAAGTCCATATTGTATCAGATTGCATGCAGATACCCCATGTCCCCATGCGCAAACATGATTCACTGGATCATCTTTCACACTGACACTGAGATGATGACCTTGAGCAGTGTCAGTGGGACGAAGCTTGCAACCTTTTGGGCATGAGATTATGATGAGATGTATCAGATGACTGAGCCCATTACTGTTAAAACTCCCCTGTTCAGCTTGCCTAACATCAGAGGCCACTCCATACACATTTTGAAGGATTGGGTAAAGGAGCTAGCTCGTTTCAGGATGACCCCCAATCAGATCTATAAAACAAAGATATTGAGGAATGAATACCAATATTTGGTCATATTTGCATGTCGATTGAATGGCCACGTGAGCATTGAGACCTTCCCTCAGAGTTGGGTGGTCGTGCTGGACCAACTAGCTAGAGAAGGAATACCATGCAATTGGTCTGGCATACTGGCTCATCAGCTGAAGGAGCAAGTCACGAAGGCTTGACAGTCACTCGAAGGCATGCATGCAAAGATTTACATGTACGCCTAGATTCTAGATGCAGTTTGTGCCTGACATGAGTTCCCTAGCTTAGAGTGGGCATGGTCACCAGTCGAGACTGTTATGAGCATGTATTTCAAGATATTGTCTGAATGCAGCTTTAGAGGAGTGATCATACGGCTGTCCAACCATCTTGTCACCCCAATGTACAGGTTGATATTCAAATAGGATCCACCTTGCATGTCAGAAGAAGCGATGAAGGCATTGTTAGGCATTGCAGATTGGTATGCCTCAATGGATGACACGTTCATCCAAGTGTTCAGTATGGAGAAGCCTCCACATGTTTTTCCAAAGTTTGCATTGGACATGCTTGTCATATAGGAAGTAGCATATCAGATCTCAGCAGGATTAACAGCTAGGTTGTAGTGGAAGAAGAAGGCACCTTGGCCCACTCTTCCATTACGGATTGGGTTATACGAGATCCAGAGCATCAAGCAAGCAGATGTCGAGGTTGAATAGATGAAGAAGTACCTGTTTGACCTCTAAAGCTTCAACCAGTATGACCCACATTGCATTGTGAAGGATCACTACATGAGAGTTCAGTTCAATTGGATCCATGGGGCATGTCATTGGGCCAAGGAGGGCTCATGGAGGTATTGTTACAATTCCTCTAGACCTAATGAATAGGTAGGTTTTTTCATAGAGTGGTTAGCATAGCAGCATGAAGCAGCATCATGGAGAACACCAGTAGTAGCAGTAGCAGTAGAAACAGCAAAGCCAAGCATACCTATAGGTGAAAAAGGGAAGAGAAAGATTGTCGACCGCATGGAGGAGGAACAAATGTACAAGTTTTGAGCAGATCCACTTATAGAACAAGCAACTATGGCTATTCAGCAGAAGAGGCAGTAGCGCGACAAGTGAATCGTGCGAAGGCAAAGGAATAAGAAGAGAATGGAAGAAGTAGAGAAGGAGTTGCATGAGCTAAGGGAGCAACTCCAGAAAGAACAAGAGCTGCGCCAACTGGAGAAGGAAGTGTAGCAGTAGCAGATTTAGTAGGGGTGCATCACATGCAGATAGATGAAGGAACGCCCACAAGTAGTTGATTCTTCTGAACATCTGGCATCAGGCGAACAGGGTGAACCCTCACAGGGGCAAGACTTTGTTCAGGAGATAGAACAAGCTCTTGAATATTTCGATGCAGACATGGAGCAATAGGAGTTGGAACATGACACTGACCTCATGCCTCACCAAAGAGAGGTTGACTCACCTACTTCAATGCATCCAGACGATGAGCAAGTCTCAGATGACCAAGGAGGCACTGAGATCCTTGGTGGTCAACTAAAAATAGAGATGCACAACATTTCCTTTGACGAATCTCATCACAAAGTTGTGCAGTCTCATAGAATACCGACTCTGAAAGACCAAACATCCCTTACACAATTTGAACAGCAAGTTATCGTCATTGATGTGCACAAGCATCCAGCTATGTTAGTCGATGCAACTAGAGTGTATGCCAAAGCCACTAACTCCAGTGTTCATTTTCTGATAAATGAGAATGAACGAATGGAGAAGGAACTATAGGTGGCCAAGCAGGAAGGAGACTTGGTGACAATGTCCACCCAAGCTGAGCTCAAGATGGCAATATTGGATGAAGTATTGTCCTTAGACACAGTTATGTGAGCATTGTACTCCAAGTTTGGTACCGTGCATCAAGTAGTCATTCATCTCCATGGATGGCAGCAGTGATGTGCAAGAAGAGTATGGATCTTGAAGAACGTGCATACTACCATTGATAACATGCGAGCATGGATGATGAAGTGCAAGGGAGCCCCACTTCACTTGCCAAAGGTGATGAAGGCTAATGCGGTCGAGCTGCAAGTAAGTATCCAAAGTCAGGTCTGGAACTATGAAGTCCTGTCGCAACTCATCACTAGCATATAGGATTCCCATGCATGATAATTCAAAAGCATGGAGGTTATAGTTCTCACTCATGCGATCCCATCACTTGGGACCCTCACTCAAGTGAAGACCAAGAAGCAGGTACAATAGGAGCTTGACTCATACTTCGACGAGCTGATGCACACCACCACTAGCCCAGACTTACCTATCAGTGTAGACATCCTGCGCAAGTACATTGTTGGTTCGGCCACACTAAAGGCAATGATGTGCATGCTCACAGACGAGTTGGATAGAGGAGCTCGAATAGTGTACCCAGATGTTATGGAGGCAAGGTTTAGGTTTCAGACGGATGTCATCGCAGAACACATGGACACTCTCAAGGACTACCAATCTTGGCATCAATATGTCACTATTGATCAGCATGAGGATGTCGAGCAGGTGGACTTCTATGGTTGTCTAAGTTCGAATGATGTCTAGTTTAGCTTTTCCAAGCCATTGTTCACATGGGTACATGTGCATTGTAATGTTGAGTCATGTCAAGTGTAAGTCAAGTGTCAAGAGTGGATTTAACAATAATAGAGTAGGTGAAGATTCATGAGGGTAGTTGAATGGTCACAAAGGGGAATGTCAAGGGTCACCCCACCCTTTTCTATAAATAGCCCCTCATAACTCATTGTAGGGGATTTTGGTCTGCCAAGCTTCTACTAAGACTATTTTGAAGAAGGCTTGGACAATATTGTAACGCGCCTTGGCTTCTCCACTGCACGGAGCTAGTACATCTCTTTGGAGGAGCAGGAAGTTGTGGTTGTAACGTTCCACTATTTGGGCTAGCAAGTTTTACATGGATGTATTGTATGATTGTGACTTACACTTCTTTATATAATAAGAGCCAACACATTTTCATGCATATGTTGTTATTGTAGTTGAACTGCTCTAGTTGCTTTAATGATATGTGTTGTTTAACTTACGTACTTGTGTATGAACTGATTCACATGCAATTATATGAATCTTGTTGTTAATGTGTTGCATATGTTGTTAACGTTGTCACTGTCCATATCGACTGCTCTACCAGACATCAGACAGACCTTTCACTTGAACCTTGCTATAACAACTGTCACACTCGTCTCGAACTAATCCGTGAGTGTTGTACGTGTTATCTTACCTTGTATGATGTGACTGCCACATTCGAGTGGACTACTCTGCAGAAAGTTGTGCATGTTCTTTGTGTTGTGCATTCCTAGCCGAGATCGGACTAATCCCTTTTGTTAGAGTCAGTATTTGCATACTTTCATCTGTGATCAAAAGCCCTCTTTTATATCATATTAGGGTCTCTTTTTTAAATTTTTGTCAATCCACCTAGGTCCTCATTTAAAAATTTACTCATTGATGGTAGCTCTATTTCAAAATCCCTACTCTCTCTCAAAAATCAATATTTTCTGGCCCACCTTCATGTGTCTTACTGAGTATACATTGATTATAAAGGATCACTTCATCATGTTTTTTGTCAGTCAAGTCCACCTGGAGTTTGCTCATTCAATGTCCCATTAGGTCTTTAGGTTTCATTTTTTTTCAAGGTATAAAACATCATTTCACCGCATAAGGTCAAAAAAAGTATGAGAGTGGACAAAATAATATCCCTTTTCAGTTAAAGAGGATTTGCAAGCATGTAACCATGGTTTCTAAAATTCCGATTTTGATTTCAAGTAAAAATTTCATTCAAGTTTGTAATTTTATTCCAAAAACAGAGATGTAATTTTATTTTCTATATTTATGTAATTTTATGTCATTATATGTAATAATCAACTTTTCCCTAGCTGTCAACTCAATTCCAAAATGCCAAAGGACCAAAAGTCAAAGGTCAAAGTATTCCCAATGTATATCAAGTGATTGATTTATCAAAGAAAATTCAAGTGTAATGGTATAGGTTCCAAAAGTAAAGTGAATGATAAAAGGAAGGAAGGAATTGGGTCCCAAGGCCCAAAACATCAAATGTCATGAAGTATAAAAGCCACCAAGACATCAAAAGCAAATCCATTTTCACTCTCAAAGGTTGAGCTCACACTCCCTTGGCTCAAAAAGTCGGTTTTGCAGGTTCAATGGTGAAAATTTTCTTGGCGTTGAGCTTAGGAAGAAGGCGTTGCGCTTAGAAGACAGACGATGCGCTTAGAGATTTGGGTGTTGCGTTTTCTAACACTGGCATTGTGCTTCTGGGTAAGGCGCTGTGCTTTTTCCCAGTAAGCCTCTAAAGCACCAAAACACCTCCAAATCCTCTCAAAATCTCAGCAAGACTTTGTTTTCTCCTCTACCAAGTAAGTAACCCTATTTTCCACCCATTTGCACTTCCAAACAACATTTCTTTTTAGTGTTCTGATTCCTAAGAAAAATTGACCCTTAAGCAAGGCATAAAACCCTAAATTCATTCCTATCCTAAAATTTTCTGCCCACAAACCCTACAACACCTTCCTACATCATTTTTTAACCCATCCCTACCCTTACACTATCTTTTCCTAGTCCCTCAACACTTTTCCCATAAAACCCTAAGACCTAGGTTTCTAAAATCCTTAGGCAGCCTCTACCATAAACCTGTAAATTAATTTTCATTCCCAACTCCCTTCACATTTTCACCTCCTATCACCTCCCACAGTTCGATAATCCACTGCCTCATGTCCCCAAATTTTTATAGCCCTATCCTTATTCCCTAGACCTATTTCCACTTCCCATTCCCACCTACCTTATCACTAGGGTCTCTTGAACAAACACTATGGAGGAAGATAGAGACTATATGGAAGAGGAGGATACACAAGAAGAAGAGAATAGAGAATAGAGGATGCCACACAAAGGAGGCAGAATCCTAAGACTGGAGCCCACTAGCATAAATGAACTCGTGGCTTCCCCAATGGCAGTCTCATGTTTTCAGTATGTGGGTTGCTTTGATTTTTACAAAATGATTGAAAGAGTTCAACATCAGTCTGTTTTGACCAGACTCTTTGCATCAAACCTTAAAGATAATCAAGTAACCCTAGTAGAAGTGACCTTCACTTTGTCTACTTCTACCGTTGATGCTACCATACGGATTCCAAACATGGGTGAGAGGTGGCTTAAATCAAAGGATTTGGAGGATCATTATTATGAACCATTCATCAAACCACTGTACAGAAGTGATAGGAGGAGGGTGTTCCCTTTCAACTACCTTCTTAATAGGTATGCCCCCATGATGAAAATCATCATGAATTACTTCTCTTGTGAAGGTAGGTTCTCTAGGATCTATACCCACCATATCAAACTGCTTATGCACTTCACAAGGGTCAAATTCCTCAATATCCCATATTATCTGTTTAAAATTATAGGAAAAATGAACTCCATTATGTAGAAGAGAGATTATGACCAACAGATGAATAGCCTTTTCCATCACTCATTGATCAAGATCATTTTCCTTCATCACCTTGATCAGTTGCATATTTCATGGGACAATTTTATTGCCAATGACATTTTCACTGCTCCACAAGCTCCAGCTACTAAAGGTATGCCTTCTTCATCTCATCCCACTAATCACCATGCTGAAACCATACCTCCTCCATCTTAGCCCACTACTAATATTCCTCCATCTGATCAGCCACCCTCAGTGTCATCGTCATCATCACCATTTCATGATCATGCACAGTCACCTAGCAGAGCTAAGGTCATCAGGCCTAAGAGCATAGATGTGAGCACATTGGCACATACTTATCAAAGAGGCCACAGGAAGGTGTTTTCCCCACAAATTGTGGGAGGGGCCTTCCCTTCTTAATAAAAAAAGTAGGTACACAAAGGTAAAGAAAAGATGACATAAGAAGAGATCCAGTAGCAGGAGGAGGACCTCCATGGAACATAACAAGAGTTTCACTTGGTTGACCTAGGTGAACATGATGACAGGGAGAGCACAAACATTGTCATCAAAGAAAAAGATGCACTCATCAGGGAGCTCCAGATCAAAATGCAGAGAGAAAAATACATCATCTCATATTATGAGCAGGAAAATAAGTAGCTTGAGGCCAAACATGAGGTCATGGAGATTAAGCTCATCAAGGCAGAGAGGGAAGCAATGAAAGTCAAGACATTGCTAGAAGAGGCCTATGAAAGATGTGGTGAGCTTGAAGAAGAACAAGAAACTAGAAAAATACCTAGAACTAGAGGGCTAAAAAGAGCTCTAGAACTAGAAAAGAAAAAGGAAGTTGAGCTTGCTAATGAGCTCACTTTGAATGAGAAATTTTCCATCTTGATCAATTAAAACTAGGAGCATTGGCTTGATAAGGTTAATCAGCATCTAGATAAGCTCCTAAACAAAGCTAACCAACAAAATGAAATCCATAATAAGATGGCAAAACACTATGCCAACAGAGAAAGGATTGTTAGGGCAAAACTCAAAGCTGCAAAGCAAATAATTGAAGCCCTAACCAAGCAAAAGGAGGAAGATAAACTTGAAATCATTGTTGAGGCATCACTCATGGCCTAATGCACATCATCAACATTCCTCAAGCTAAATTTTGGAAAATTTTGAAGTTTTGTGCATTTTTGGCAATTTGTGCACCAGTGACACTACCAAAAGCATAGCGCCCTAGGCGTTGTGATTTTCCTAGGGACCTCCAAATATAAAATGGCCACCACCATTGGATTCAGAAGGCAAAATACAGTCAGGAAAACCACTTTTCTAAGTTTTTTTGGGTCAACTGGGTAGTCAAAAGGTTAAAAAACACCCAAAAAATCATGTTTCTGCCCTGTTTTGGAGGTTGGCGCTACTCTTTTGACCAGTCTTGGGAGAACCAACTTTTGGAGAGTCAAAACTTGACCATTTTGGAAACTAAGGGTAGATCTAGAAACTAGATAGGACATGCTTTCCAATGTGCTATCTTGGGATCAATTGGGACACCGGGAACCCCCTCAAAAGTGGACCTGAAGTTGGCGATGCGCTTAGGACAGTGGCGCTGCGCTTTTGACACAAATTTTCTAAGTTTCTTAGTTTTGTAAATTTTCTTAGTTTTGACAGTTTCACCTTGAAAAATCATATTTTTACCCATGTAATTGATGGATGTAAATGTAATAATGATGTTTTTTTTGTTACCTAGGGTAAATACATTAGGTGAAAGCTCTTTTGTGATGTAATGAACCAATTTCCAAAAAGTGAGGGATGAGTCACTTTGACCACCCTACACTCTAGCTATCAGTTTAGTTTTTGGTGGAACTACTCCTCCTCTCATGGATTCTACCCCTGAGGCTGGGAGGAGTTTGTTTGAGGCCTCTATCATGTACTTTTTTAGTCATTCTACAGGTTAGACTCCATTGGATGTTGTACTAGTGTTTCAGACTTTGGCATGGAATATATTGGATGAGTTGTACCTATTTTGGTGGGATTCCTATGGCATGGTATTTTGATAATGTTTCTTCTTCAGTTACATGAGTGTGAGTGGATTTTATCTTCCATGATCCATTCACTTCTAAATATATTTGATTTTCAAGGTGTGATAAGAAAAATTCATCTCCTATTCTTTTTGGGAAGATCATCATAATTTGTTTCATTTCTTCAGTTTAAAAAGAATTCATGATTTTCATTCTCTTTTTAGCACCTCATTTCATCAATATACTACAAAGATTTAAAGTACTTGCCTACCTTGCCCCATAAGATGTCTGCAATTCTGATCCTCTCTTGCCTTGACCTAGTTCACTCTCCAACCTAATTCACTTATCCAGTGACTACCCCAATAAAAATCAAATCGAAACCCTGAGCTACTATATCTAGACTAAAACCCTAATCCATCCATCCCTCTTGGTTGTGATATTTTGGAGAGAGCCCTCTACGGCTTGGTAGGGCTAGCTACCAAGTCAAAAGAATGGTTTGTGGTTACCTCAGCTGGACTCTTCCTCATCTTTGGAGATCTAGAGGAGTGATAACATATTGGCGTCATTACCGGGGAACGAAAGGTTCATTCCCTGGGTGTATCACTAGTTTTCATTGGAATTTGTTCCTCTGGATGATGGGACTAAGTTTCATAAAGGTTGATTCCATAATGGCAGTGTCAAGAGTGTAGAGTTGGCTTCCAGGAGACAAACAAGACAAAATTCTACATCCTAATCCAGCTGATTTAGTCGAAGATATTCATAGCTTGTGCAAAAAGTGAAGAAGGTTACAAATCACAAGTTCAATCAGATTTCATTCCATTGGTAAGCTTTCGATCGTTACCAATTTGAATTTCTATATTGGAGACTTTCCTTCACTGTGAAATTTGAAGATATCTTTGTTCCTCTCAAAGTCTCAGGTTTTTTACTTCACATAGACTTTGACCCTGCTAAGATATTGCCTTCGAAAAGATATACCAGGTCAAACCCTAACTCAATTCCTCCTTCTCCGATTGATGATCCTAAAAGATTGTTAAGAAAGCCTAAATTCCCTTTCCCCGAGACTAAAAGCACAAAATTGGAAAGGACCACTTCCTTGCCAGCTCAGATACTTAGTATTGAGGATATTCCTTTTGAAATTAAAATTGAGCTATCCCTATTTTGTTCTAAGTCTAAGGCTTGTCTTACAAAGGAAGTATTTGATCCCATAAAATTTGATTCATACCTACTCACTTCAAAGTCTTTGTTTAATCAACCTTATGCTACATCACAGTCTTCAAAACTTGAGCATGAGGTTTGGTCTAATTTTGAGAAACTTCAAATCCTAGCCGATCAATTGCAAATTACTATGGAAAAAGCCTATATTTAGTATCAACTTGAAAGCTTATCTTCTGCCATACCCCCTACTGCACCTTCGAAAACAACTATATCCACACCTCCATCTTTATAACAACTAACTCAACCCATTGTAGTTCCCATTCATCATTCCCCAGTAGTCATGGCAAGATTTGTAACCTTAGTATTACATGGTGTGTTGGTAGCTTTACCTCAGACCTATGTCCAGAGACTTCCTCTTTTTGATGGCAGCTAGGGAGTCACAGCACAACAACATATTGACAAAATGGCTTATTTCATTGACTTAGAGGAGGTTGATGATGACGATGCGAAAATGAGACTAATGGCCAAAATTTTTTTTGGAGAGGTGAAAAAATGGTTGTGTGGTTTGACAGCGGGCTCCGTTGATACTCGTCAAAGGTTAAATGAGTTGTTCTTAGCTAGGTGGCGGGAAAAGAAAAATCCATTACAGATCTTGGCGGAATACATCATATTGGAAAGGAATCCTAACGAGACGGTTCAAGAGTTCACTATAAGGTTTAATCAAATCTATAATTCCATTTCAGATAACATGAAACCTCCACCTTATTTGGCACTTCAACATTACCCAGATGCCTTTGATCTAGAGATGGCTTATCAATTAAGGGAAAGAGATCCTGCAACTCTAGAAGAAATGCAAAATAATGCAGTGAGTGTGGAACAAACTTGATGATTAAAAAGTCTCAGTTAAAACATGAGAAACCGGAAAAGAAAGTAACCCTCAAAGAAGACCTTCTTCTTCCACCAATCTTAAACTAGATGCACTGATCAGATCCATGGAGAGGATGATGACTGGATGATAAATTCAAATAGACCTCAAGAGCCACAACTTAGAAATCCGAACTTCAGAAACTAGCAGCAACCTCAGTACATGATAAAACAAAGAGAGTAGAAAGCTTCTGAAGCATCGACATCTCAGCAGCCAACTTGGACACCCTTGCAACAAAATTATGCTCAAGGAGAGTTTGATGATGAAACAGACCCAATTGTCGAGGAAAATCACTTCTTTAGGGAAGATTGTCATCCCATTTTCTTGACTGAAAATGAGAAGTATGTCAAGGAGATGGAGGATCCTAAGGATGAGGACTACATACTGGTGAATGACAATGCATTGGAAACTCAATCTGATGATTATCAAAGAGGATACTTAAATGCACTCAACTCTCAGCAAAAGCAATATTCCTTAATAAATAGAGATGCTCCGATCACTCCCATTTAGAAAATGACATCGCAGCAGAAGGATACTAAACCAAAAACAAATCTTCAAGGTAATCAAAGCAAAGGTAAAGAGTTGGCAATAGCTAACCAAAGAAAAGTTAATCAGCTGTCAACAAGCAATCCAAATAAGGACCATGACAGTCAGAAGAAGGATCAAACACCAAGAGATCTACCCGAGAAAAGAGACATCATCCAAAAAGAGGTAGACAAATCCAGCTCATTCATTTAGAAACTAAAATTTCAAAGTTGAAAGTGTCAATCCCTCTTACTAAACTCATCAAAAATAGCCATTACAAGTCTAATATAGTTAAAATGTTGAAAGTTAACCATATGTCTGACATGGTTAATGTTGAAGATGACTAGCCTAAATTGATTTTTGGTCCAACCATAGATGGTCAGTCAGAAGATAATGAGGTTACTCCATTTTACTTGAGTTTAAGAATCCATCAGTACATTCTTCATAACTCCATGCTTGACACTAGAGCCTCCCATAATTTAATTCCCAAGGCCAGTTCCAATTGTTTGAAAGTGGATTATATCTTCAAAGTGTTCATCTGCTACGCGCACAACAAAATGTTGCGCGTTGGGTAGTCCTTCCTCCAAACTAGTAGGTTCCTCCCCTGTCTCAATGCGCAACAAGTGATCTGGTCCCGCGTTCAATCACCCAGGCTTCATAACAACTTCGAAATCATATTCTAGGAACAATAAGAGCCACCTGCATATGCACCCCCCCAACACAAGCTTATTGACCAAGTATTTTAGCATTGAATGATCTGTATACATCTTGAAGTGACCCCCTAGCAAATAGTGTCGATATTTATGGATCACATATACCATAGCTAGTCCTTCGTGTTCAGTGGTAGAATAGTTCTTTTGTCCTTTAGATAACCTGTGACTCGAGAATGTGATAGGGTGATCCAAGCCTTCTTCGTCATCCTGTGCGAGAACTGCTCCCAATGCAATGCACAACGCATCAACATGAATGTGAAATTCTTTCTTCCTGTTAGGGAAGACAAGAATCAGCACAGTAACCATCTTCTGCTTCAATATATCTAGGCTCTTTTTACAGTCATCATCCCAACAGTTCATGACATCCTTCTTCAGTAGCTTTTCCATCGGCGCGATGATTTGGGCGTAACCCTTGATAAAAATTTTGTAGTACCCCGTATGTCCCAAGGTAGTGCACAGCTACTTCACACTGCGCGGTGCTTCCAAATTCGGAATTACTGCAATTTTTGCGGGGTCTGCCATCAGCCCTTGTTTACAAACCACATGCCCTAACAGGTTCCCAAAAGGAATGAGGAATGTACATTTCTTGAGGTTGAGCGTGATTTGATATCTTTGGCATGCCTCCAACATCAAGCGTAGGTTCGCTACATGGTTCCTAACCAACCCAAATACAATCCAATTATCAAAATATACCTCCAAGAATTTATGAATTTATTCGCTAAACGCCGCAACAACTACGCACGAGAAGATAACCGGCGCGTTCTTTAATCCAAACAGCATAGCAATGTATTGAAAGCAACCCCACTCTATTGTGAAGGTTTTCTTACTCCTATCCTCTGGCGTGATTCTGATTTGGTGGTACCTTGAGAACCCATCGATGAAAGAATATGCTTCCTGACTGCCTACATTGTCCAACACCTCATTGGTGAATGGAGTTGGGAATGGATCATGTATGCATGCATCATTCAACTTCCTAAGATCCACACATATTCTTATTTCACCCTTCTTCTTCTTTTCTTGTACCACCATCAAGCTTACCCAATCGGATTCCTCGACAGGCTCAATAATGCCTACCACAAGCATCTTATCTAGTTCTACACAGACCTTCTCCTTGTATTTCGGGTTTAGACGATACGGTCTCTGCTTTACTGGCTTTGCGTCGTGTTTTAACGTGATCCACATTACCCCTAAGCCTTTGATTATTCCCTTTAAGTCTGTGAACTTGGTTGGGAATATGTCTTGATACTCGCAGAGTAGTTCAGCTACTTTATCCACTGTCGCAACATCCTAGTAGTTCCCAATATTCGTGAATTTAGGTTCTACCTTTGTACCAATATTTACCTGCTTGGTCTTTACTGGTGTGGTTATGTCAGGGTTCTCGATCTATGGTCCTTGAACCTCGCGCTGGCCTTCTATCTTTGGAATATCAATGTTCCTCGGATCTTCATATTCTTCCTCAATAGTTACATTCTAACACTCCAACGCACAACTTAGCTGAGCAGCCCAGTCAAGCTGAATCGTCTCTACTGACTCCTGCGGCATCCTAAAGATGGTTGCTTTTACTTCTTGTAGCACCTCATCAATACTATCCCATCCATTCTCAAAGTTGAAAGTCATCATGAACCCTTCGTGTAGGACATCCCATTCATTGATTCCATGGCAGAACTCTATTTATATATACCAGTTCATTGGTATAACATCCAGGTGTGACATAATAGATGCACCCACTCAGGTTGCAGCTTTTCCCCATAGGCCTGCGTCCACTTAGCCAGATGTGCGCGTGGATCATCCTGCCCATTGTATTTTTCTGTTAATCGCACTCTATGCTTCCCAAATTGTGTGTGCATCATTCTCCTACAGGCGCACCAGTCATCAAAGTTTCCTTTGTGCGTACCCCACCACCTTGCAGGCGTAGCATGCAGTACCTAATTCAAGGCTTTGAATTGTTGTTTTTCTGGCACCTCCTTCTCAAATTGGTCTAGGAAAGCATCTACCTCTCCTAATCCATCGTAAGTAGTTAAATCTCTCATTTCCATTGATACACATCGCATCAATCTTGTCATCATGTTACAGTTCAATGTGGTTACCTCATGTAACCAGTTTGCCATCGCTCTATTTCCTCATCCAAATCTGAAGTACAGGAGCTTTCGCGCTTCCATGAAATTTGTCAGTTTGCAATGGGATTTACCCAGTCTTTCTCTTGCGCGGTTATCTTGTAGATGCAGTCCAAATCATTGTCGCTTTCATAGTTGCGCACTAGCTCACTGTAGCACGATCCCTTAGCAGGGTCTAATGGTATTACTACGCGGAGAGACTTCTTTTCAAAAGTCATCTTGCACTTTTTCATATTAATCACCCCATTCATGTCAGTGGCCCAACCAATTCCTAAGAGAAGGGGGTAAGGATTGTTGTCATCAACAATCTCTATCACTTCAAAGTCTGCTAGCGCACTTGCTCCCTCAATATCCATAATGATTCCCTACAATCGCCCAGGGGTATTATCTTCTGTTGGTTTGCCATAAGCATTTGAATAGGAGACCACTGCAGCATAGGCCTCCCCATGCACTCCCATGTCTGCTTCAGCAAAACGTTCATGTCTGACCCTAAATCCAAAATTACTTGGTCCATCTCATATTCTCCAATCTGTGTGGTTAGCCTCATCTCTCTCCTTGACCTTGTCTTATGCTTTCCAATCTTCTGAAAATTTCACAGTTCTCCTGACGCAGTCCCAACGCATCTGTTAATGAGTTCCTGCAATCCTTTTATAGCCTTATTGTCACGCAGTAGCTTCATGCATGTTTCCAGGAACATTGTGAGCATCAATGGGTCCATTTTTGGCTCCATTCTATCTTTGCTTCCTAAAGTGGAGGCATCAGTGAAGCTCTTCTTAGCTCCCATAAAGGTTTCTCAAGCACTCTCCAAATCAGACTCTGCTTCTTTCACCAGAGCTTTGCGAACCCAAGTACTTTCTTCGGGATGTTTGCCTTTATCATCACCCATAATAATTCCACTTTGGAGCACAATATTTACATTTGGATCATCCTCCTGTGGCTTAAACCTCATCATTTGCACGTTCTGAGTTAGGGGAGGTGGTAGCGCTCCCTTGTCGTGTAGCCTAGCTATCAGCGTAGGACAATCCTCCATCTCATGATCAAACAAGGTACAACACAGACATGATGGATGCATTAGATTTGTACAATCGTGGGCATAATGTCTCACCCTCTGCAATTGTAGCATATCAGTTGTTTGCGACCTCTCCCAGGTCCTCCTCCACCTCGGCCTCATCTGCGCCCATGGAATCCGGTTCACGCCATCCTTGCTCCTTGGTTTAGGGGCTGTGTTTCGGCCTAAACCCTGTAGATGGGAGTTCTATCCATCATTAGCTCATAACTTCCACATGTGCGCTCATCGTGTCCCACCGATATACATAAATTACAGAACAATTGTTGCAAGTTCCGCCTATACTTTTGCAACAAATGGCAATTTTTTGTAGCATGATTTCCTCCTATTTGACAAATCGCACACCATAGAGTAGGCGCCATGCTTGGTCTTTCTTGTGCTTCTGGTATTAACGGCATCAGTCCCCCTCCTGCAAGGTAATTCGTGAATACCAGGAAATGGTCTTTATCATGTCCTTGACCTTTGCATTTCACACACCACACCTCTTCATGTGCTTCTAGTCGAACTGTTCTGTCCTGTTTTAGACTCCGCATCTCGAGGCATAAGTTTTTCAACTACGCATGGATTTGCTGAAATCCCAAGTTAGGATCCTATATTGGGTCTCATGTAGCCTCATCGCGATCTCTAAAGCCTATGCCTGAGTTGTTAACCTTTGTTGTGATAGCACGTTCCTCAAATGCGGTGATAGTGATGCTACAAACCATTCACGTGATGTCCATCCGTCAGAGTCATGTTAACTTCATGAATTGTGCACTTCATCCTCTGAGCAAGCTCCCAAGGAGTCTCACCTGGTAGCATCGTGATCTCTTTGAACCCAATGATCAACTATGCTTCTGACTTTAGCCTGCTAAATTCCCTAGTTAGCGCAACTTGGATAACCACGATTCCCACGTTCGGATTATCACTTGAGTGCTTGATGTACCAGGTCTGCGCGCGATCCTACAGAGCACTAACCAATGTCACTTTCTTGATATTATCATTTGTAACTCCCTACACTTCCCATACAACCTTTACAATGAACCAAAACTGGTCTGGATCTTCATTTCCTACTCCCTTGAACATAAGCAACTTTATCGAGCTTGCCATCTTAAAACGCGATGGTGGCGGAGGTGGTACAGGTGAAGATGGAGGTGATGACAGTGAAACTGGCGGTGGTGTGGGTGGAGGTGGTATGCGCGGAATCCTATGCCTTATCAAATGGATCGCACTTCGCAAAGATACCTTTGCGAGCTCTTCCTCATCCCCTCGCAGAGGTGAAATTGAGGGGCTAGTCTCTAGTCCCACACTTCCTTCGTTTCTGTAAATTCTCCCACTTTGTATAGCCCTGAACATCAATGTAGCTACATAATCCTCTTTTCACACAATAGCATTTTAATCAAAGTGTTTAGAGACTTTACGTACTTACCTCGCAATCCCTTGAGAAAGCATCGCTTTGGCTCGTTGTAGTTGACCGAAGTATCTACCGCGAACTCAGTAATGAATCCTCCTATAATCCAATCAAGCCAGCGATCAACAACACGCAATCTTATACTCCGATGCTTCCAATCTCCGCACCAACTCTAGGGTCCACACAATAGGTCCATCGAGCTTCCACCTTCCTTGGCTATCTACTAGCTTTGTGATCCACTCATACAGCTCAGTAGGGAAAGATGTGAATAAAATTTTGTGGATCTCTGTGTATAGGTAGCAATGTAACCACTCTTCCTTCGATAGTCATGGATTCCTGTTCTCCTGTGCCGCGAATTCATGAATTTTTCTGTCCAACCACCCTTCAATCTCCTTCTTAGTTGGATTCCATTGATGCCACATCGGACATCTCTATGCAGAGTCTGGTCCTAGCAATGGAACCATTTGTTGGCTTTATGGGGCTTGACCCAAGTTCGGAGTTAATTAGCCAAACAAATCCCTATACTACTAGCCCTTTCGGCAACAGCCCGCGGAGTGTGGACTGAGATCTCACCCGAAGCAGTATGGGGGGGTGCTGGAACCAAGTTTCCACACCCTTGAGATGTATGAGGGGTCGGTTTAGTCCAACTATGAATACCTTCACACAGGTTACTTTGTGCACTTTCCTGGCTTGCGAGGCCTTCATGCTCTGTTATATTCGCCTTCGCGCAGCCCTAATCAGGGGCTGAGGTGATTTCACGCTACTAAGGCAACGATCTGTGCTCTTTTCCTAAGTTACACTATGGATCTTACTTATCTTCTTATAACTATTCATTAACTTCGCAGAAACAGATACTTATCTTATATTCTCTTATTCAACATATTCATATAAGTTCGCGCAACATATATACAATAAACTTGTAATTCATACCCAATATAATTCAATGCATAAAATAGGAAAAAGACACATAGAATGATAAGAAACTTCTCTTTATTAATTTCTCCACGGTTATAGACTCGACTCATCCTGCGCACTCAGCTGCAGGGGTATATGCACTCAGCTGCATACTACTAGGCCTCTACACACTCAGCTGCAGATCCTTCTCCTATTCTACGACCCAAAACATGGCTTTACACTTCCACAAAAACTCAATTCATCATCATTAGATCTTACCTACATCTATATCTTTATACTTAGAGCCTTGCTCTATTTATACAATCCCATGGTCCACGGACCATGGTTAGAACTCTCAAGCCGACATTACATTACAAAAAGTAAGGGCGGACAACCCTATGACTCAATTACAGCATCTCTCTCTGCACCCATGCTTCGCGGAGTCTTTACATCAGACATAGTCAAAGCTTGGGCTTTAAGCCCCAAAACTTGCCTTAGGGGATCCCGCACCCAACAATGCATTACAAATCTTCATCGGCGTGTTCTCCAAAATTTTGTTAAAAGATTAAATAGTTTCGTTTTCCTAAGGGTGATATGGTGTACTCTTCTGATGGTAGACTTGGAATTCATATATATTCATGACTAAGCTGCTTCATACACATTGGGCTACCACCAAGCACCCTTTGAGATATTTGCATGGGATAATCTATCTTTGACATTATTCCTATGGTATGTGATTGCATGGATGTACTGATGATATTTGGATCATTATTAATGAGCACATTTGGGTGATGCCTTAGTATGAGATCTGGCATGATGTTTTGAATGAGAAATTTGTAGATTTAAGCACAACCGAGGTTGAGTATAATGGTTGCTAGCATGACTAGCTATAAGGTAAGATGAAAAATCTCTTTGGAGAGATGCTTGAGCAGTATCTGGATGTGACATGGATGCACTGTGATGAAAAAGATTGGGAATTGATTGGCAGAGAATCACATATATATGGCTAGGAACGAGATATCTTTATTGAGACAGTGTTGTTGTACGAGACAAGCGTAGGCTTGTGGTTGGCACCTCCTTGAGAGGGAGGATGACTATGGTATCCTTTTTATGATATGTATATTTTGATCTAATATAATTTTTGATTTGATGTCTTTTATGAACAAGAGACAAATTGTATGGAGACATGATATGAGCACGATGATATGTTGTTGATTTACAGAGAGCATCACTGATCAAGAACATTGAGCTAACTCTTCCCCCCTGTCTGAGATCCTAAGGCGAGGAATTGAGAAAGAGGGCTCCTGTGGTTGAGGGAACTCTGGAAAATAAGGTATCACCCCTATCTGTCACCCATGGGACATGTGTGATCCTCGTCCGTTTTGAAAAGTCAAGTATCTCCTCCACCTCTAGTCGTTGCATCGTATACCCCAGTTGGCATCATACCCACAAACAGGGCTTGTTGGGATTGTCCCTTACCGTCTGGCCAATGGGTTGAGGAGGCTTGGAGGCATGTGATCCTTACCTCTTGGTAAGTCAGGTGTCTCATCCAAGCTCGGATTATGATGCAGTTGTTCTACCACATGACTGCTTATAGTCATTGATGGGAAGATCAAAAGTGTTGGGTGTGGAGGCTGATTATCTTCTTTATTCATAGGTATCACCGCATTGGACCCCAGTTCATAATGTGGTGGTAATGCCGCTCGTAATATTTGCGCTGAAAGGGGGTCAAGCGGGGGGGGAGCGGAAGCAGTGCCCTCGAAGCTAAAAATAGATGTAAAATTGCCTTATAAAATTTTGTAATTTCGTAGTCAATCTGGGTTGTTCATTAGACGAAGATCTAATGGTAGAAGTTATGCTTAATTTTGGGTTTTCTAGAAGGCAACCCCTCACTATATATGAAGGAATTGTATTAAGTTTATGTAGATTTGTATTCTGAGTGAGAAAGAGAGAGGAGATAGTGTGAGAGCAAAGAGGGAATTATAGTGAATCTGTTGTAGGTTGTATCTCTCCAGTTTGGCTAGATAATATAAAAGGAAGGACTGGGTATTTCTTCGTGGATGTAGCCCAAATTGGGTGAACCATGTATATCTGTGTCTCTCTTGTTTTATGTGTTTTCTATGTTTATATTTTTGCATTATTTTATGTGTTCCATTGCTCTATAATTTATAATTTTCTAACAACTGGTATTAGAGCCGAAGGTCTATTTGGTTAATAAACTCGCAGGAGAGAAGGGTTCGTGGTTCGAGTGGGAGCAATGGTGAAAGATGGTAGGTTTAGGGTCGAAAAATTTAACGGCCAAAACTACCAGCTATGGAAGATGCAGATGGAATATTATTTGTACTAGAAAGATCTGTACCTACCATTGAGCGGAAAGACAAAGAAGCCTACAATTATGACAGACACATAATGGGATATTCTAGACAGAAAGGCACTTGGAACAATATGACTGTGCCTAGTGGCATCGGTAGCCTTTAATATTTGAAAGGAAACGAAAATAGAGGGTTTAATGAAGGCATTGACCAAACTATATGAAAAACCCTCGACCTCAAATAAGGTATTTCGTATGAAGCGTTTATTTAATATGAAGATGCCAGAAGGTGGATCTATTGCTGATCATTTAAATGCATTTAATATAGTTACCAATCAGTTAAGTTCTATAAGGGTAATTTTTGATGATGAAGTTAGGGCTCTGTTATTTCTATGTTCATTGCCAAAAAGTTGGAATGGTTTAGTTATGGCCATTAGTAACTTTGTCTCTGGATCTAGTACTTTAAAGTTTGATGATGTTGTCCGTGTAATCCTTAGCGAGGAAATGCGATGGAAAAGCTCTGGTGAGACATCAGGTAATGCTTCAACTGCAAAGACTAGGGGAAGAAAAATGGAAAGAGGAAAGAGCCCAGGATATCGCAGTAAGTCAAGGAAAGGCAGATCCAAGTCCAGATTGGGGATAGTGTGTTGGAAATGTGGAAAGAAAGGACACCTGAAGAAAGATTGCAAGTCTCGGAAGGGAAAAGAAGGAGACACACAATAAGAAAACAATCATGAAGCGAATGTGACAGGGATGTGTTGCAAGATGCTTTGATTCTTTCATTAGAAAATATTATTGATGCATGGGTGGTAGATTTAGGGGCCTCATTCCATGCCACACCAGATAGGAAACATTTTCATGATTATGTTCAAGGAGATTTTGGACAGGTTTGATTGGGTGATGATGAACTCTATAAATCATTGGAATGGGTATAGTTTTCATAAAACAACAGAATGGAAATCAATGGCTATTGAAGGAGGTAAGGCATGTTCCAGATCTGAAGAAAAATCTTATTTCAACAGGGCAGTTGGGAGGTGAAGTTTGTGTAACTACTTTTACAGATAAAACTTGGAAGGTCACTAAAGGAGCCCCGGTAATAGCAAAAGGAGAATAGGTTGGTACATTGTATTTATGCAATGGTATTTCTAATTCTGTTAATGCTTTAACCTCTACAAGAGCAAATATGACATTGTGGCATCATAGGCTTGGGCACATGAGTGAGAAGGGGATGCAAATTCTTCACTCAAGAAATTTGTTGTCAGTTTTGAAACGTGTTGATCTAAAATTCTCTGAGAATTGTGTTTATGGAAAACAAAAGAGAGTCAGATTCCTCGGAGTCAGGAAAGAAAAGAAGAGCAAAAAATTAGAGCTTGTGCATACAAATATAGGGGGATCTGCTCAGGTATTATCTCTCGGTGGCTCTCGTTATTATGTTACTTTTATTGATGATGCAACCAGAAAGACCTGGATTTATTGTATTTGAAATAAATCTGATGTATTTGATACTTCCAAGAAATGGAAAGCTTTGGTTGAAAATGAGACAAGAAAAAGGCTTAAGTGTCTCAGATCAGACAATGGAGGTGAATATTGCAGCAAAGAGTTTGATAGGTACTGTTCAGAGAATGGAATTCGCAAAGAGAAGACAGTTCCAGGAACATCGCAAGAAAATGGTGTGTCAGAAAGGATGAACAAGACAATCATGGAGCGTGCAAGGTGCATGAGATTGCATGCAGGATTGCCTTTACAATTTTGGGCAGATGTTGTAGATACTAATTTTTATCGAATAAACAGAGGGCCTTCAAGCTCCTTGGATGGTGGTATTCCAAAGGAGGCATGAACAGGTAAAAAGGTAAACTACTCATTTTTAAAGACTTTTGATTGTGAAGCCTTTGTCCACATTAATAAATAAAATAGAACAAAGCTTGAGGCAAAATCAAAGAAATGTACCTTTATTGGATATGGTGTTAATGATTTTGGTTATCGCTTTTATGATTATGAAAAACACAAAATCAATAGGAGCAGAGATGTCATATTCAATGAAAAGGTTTTTTATAAGGATCAGTTGCAGGAAAAGAAACATGAAAAAGAAAACAGAGAATACACAGTGCTTGATGAGATCACAAAAAAAGTGAAGGTGCTTGAAAATCATAATGATCAACAGCCAGAACAATAACAACAAGCACCTCAAACACCTGAAAGTGGTGTTAGAAGATCTAACAGGATAAGTAGACCCCCTGAATGATACTCTCCTTTATTATATTATGTATTGTTGACTGATTTTGGTGAACCAGAATGTTATGAAAAAGTAGTGTAGGTAGAAACCACGAAGAAGTGGGAGCAAGCCATGAAAGAAGAGATGGACTCCTTAGCACATAACCAGACTTGGGACTTAGTCAGGTTGCTTGCAGGTAAAACAACACTACAGAATAAATGGGTTTATAGGTTGAAGGAAGAAGATGGAGGTAGAAAAAGGTATAAAGCTAGACTTGTGGTGAAGGGGCTTGCACAGAAAAAGGGTATAGACTTTGATGAGATATTTTTTCCTATTGTTAAAATGACTTCAATCAGAACTATTTTAAGTCTAGTAGTAGTTGAAGATTTGTATCTTGAGCAGTTAGATGTAAATACAACCTTTCTCCATGGGGATTTGGAGGAAGAGATACATATGCAGTAGCGACAAGGATATGTGGTAAAAGGGAAAGAGAAACTAGTGTGTAGGTTGAAGAAGAGCTTTTATGGCTTAAAATAGGCTCCAAGGCAGTGGTATCTAAAATTTGACAGGTTTATGTCTGAACAAGGTTATATTAGATGTCACTCTGATCATTGGGTTTATTTCAAAATGCAAAATGATGGCAATTATATTATATTGTTATTATATGTAGATGACATGCTTGTTGCAAATTCTAACATGCTGGAAATAAATGTGCTCAAAAGAAAACTAGCCAACTCATTTGCAATGAAGGATTTGGGTGCTGCAAAACAAATCCTTGATATGAGAATAACTAGAGATAGGAAGAATCGAAAATTAACATTGTCTCAGAGTGAGTACATAGAAAAGGTGTTGAAAAGATTTAATTTGCAAAATGCAAAACCAGTTAGTATACCTTTGGCTAGCCATTTCAAACTAAGTAAGGAGTTGTGTCCTAAGACTCAGGAAGAAATGGCTTATATGCCTAAAGGTCCATATGCATCAACAGTTGGAAGCTTAATGTATGCAATGGTCTACACAAGGCCTGATATTGCACATGCAATGGGAGTTGTAAGTAGGTACATGAACAATCCAGGAAAAGAACATTGGATGGCGGTGAAGTGGATTCTCGGGTATTTGAGAGGTACCACAAATCAAGCATTATGCTTTGGTGGTTCAAACATTGCTCTACAGGGATATGTTGATGCAGATATGGCTGGTGATAGAGATAAGAGGAGGAGCACAATAGGGTATGTGTTTACTATAGGTGGAACAGTTGTCAGTTGGGTTTCAAAACTGCAAAGTGTTGTTTCACTCTCAACAATGGAAGCAGAGTATGTTGCTTCAATAGAGGCTAGTAAATAAATGATTTGGTTACAAAGGTTTTTGGATGAATTGGGTAAGAAGAAGGAGTTGGCCAGGTTATACAGTGACAGCTAAAGTGCCATACATCTTGCAAAGAACTCTGCATTTCATTCCAAGACAAACATATACAACTCAAGTATCATTTCATACGGTCAGTGTCGGAAGATGGACAGTTGAAGCTGGAAAAGATACACACTAGCCACAATCCTGCAAATATGTTAACAAAAGTTGTAACCAGGGAGAAACTAAGATTTTGCTCAGTTTCAATTGGTCTTCAAATATGATGATGAAGATGAGAAACAACTAGATCCAAAGTGGAGTCGTTGTCTAGTAAATGAAGCAGCAGTGGAGTTGTTATAATCAGTCTCCAAGTGGTAGATTGTTGGGTGTGGAGCCTGATTATCTTCTTTATTCAGAGGTATCACCGCATTGGACCTTAGTTCATAATGTGGCAGCAACACCACCCGTAATATTTGCGCTGCAACGAGGGTCCCGGGGGGGGGGCGGGGCAACACCCCGGAAGCTAAAAATAGATGTAAAATTGACTTGTAAAATGTTGTAATTTTGTAGTCAATCCGAGCCGTTCATTAGGTGGAGATCTTGTGGTAGAATTTATGTTCAATTTAGGGTTTTTTGCCCTAGAAGGCAACCCCTCGCTATATATGAGGGAATTGTATTGCGTCTATGTAGATCTATATTCTGAGTGAGAAAGAGAGAGGATATTGTGTGAGAACGAAGAGGGAATTACAACGGATCTTCTGTAGGTTGTATCTCTTCAGTTTGCTGGATAATATAAAAGGAAGGATTGGTTGTTTCTCCATGGACGTAGCACAAATTGGGTGAACCACATATATCTGTGTCTCTCTTGTTTTATGTGTTTTCAGTGTTTATATTTATGCAATATTTTATGTGTTCCATTGCTCTGTAATATATAATATTCTAACAAAAAGGAAATATGATTGGGTTGAGATTTTCTCCCATATGTGGTTTCGGGTTGAGAATGAGCTCCCCGATGTGATTCCATGGTTGAGATGTGCTCCCCTATGTGTTTGGATATCCTATTGCTTGATATGGGTTTGTAGATGTATAACTCCCCCATGAGATTCTAGGTTGATATGTGCTCCTCGATGTGGTTTCAGGTTGAGATGTGCTCCCTGATGATATGACCTCTGATGATGATGTGGTTCATAGAATTGAATCCCTGTTGATATGATTGTGGGTGGTATTAGTGGCTCCCCAATGAAAAGAGGGTAGTAGAATAAGCTCCCCTCCAATAACAAATTCTTCTTCTTTTAGATTCAATAATGTTTAGCATATGAGTAGGGTCAATCAAGAGACAAAGAGGAATAAGCAAGAGGAATGAAGATGATCAATGACGATACATGATGATGAGATACTTAAGACTGGTTATGATTTGTTGACAGGATACTCATGACATGATGCAGGTGTAGTTCTCCCTAGTTGAGAGAGAGGGTTAAATATGCAACTATGGTAAAATTACACTTTTGATAACTCATTTGATGAATATGATGATTGCATTGAATTCCTCTTTTTGAGAGGACCAAAATTGACCTAAAGATCACTGAAAACAAATAAGGGAAAATATACTTATGAAGAAAAGCCCACATGCACATATTTGATAAGGTCGGCCCTAAAGCAAAGTGGACACCCTCGGAAGGATATAAATATAAGTGACCTCTGCCTCATTTAGAAATCATCATGAGACACTCTTCTATCTTGGTTTTTGGTTCGCACAGGTCTTAGGCTTGTCCACAGAGGAACATGTTCGCTCAAAGATGAAATTGCAGGGTCCAAAGCTTGCATCTTTGTTTTAGGGTTTTGGGCCTCGGTTGCAGGCACAAGATAGAGAGATCTCGACTGTGACTGAAGCATCCCAATCACATATACAAATCTTCCTTCGTGCAACCGACATATAGGGTTTTAGAATCTCAATTGCAGACTGCAGTCACTCTCTTGTAGGCTCCAGAGAGCGGCTGAAACCTTCTCAGTGACTTTCATGATTCCTCCTCTATGCAACTAGGACCTAAATGAAGGAATTTCAATAATCCGAATATTTTGTTCAATGACCATAGTGTTCGACAGTTGACCGCATACAATGATAATTCATTATAGGCTTCAGAATCATGATTTTGAGTATAAGCATTGTTGGGTTTGTTTCATGGATGTTGTAGTTGTTTTTGATGAATAGTTGTATGAATGAAGATATGGATCATTGTACTCTCTCTTTGCTGAACATTTTATGACAATCTAATAAGAAGAAGAATTTGGAAGGGTTTTCCCCCTTTTGGGGGTTTTCCTTGGTCTCCGACCAATCCTGGTGTCTATATGTGTGAATATTTTTCTTCTCTTGTTCCTTTATGTTCCACTGCATTGATGATGATATTGTTCTTTCTATATAGTTGCATATATTGTTAATAATGATGTAAATATGAACAATGTTATGATGTTATGGGGTGAACTTAATGTGTTAATGAAGAATGCAATTATCAAAGCAAATAAGCCCTAAGAAAAATTAACACCATCACATGTAATTGGTCACAAAAATCTATGAATGACAATACGAAACCACTTCGAATGGTTTCATCAATATTGTTTCGTATTGAGCCAAAATTCAACAAAGCAAGGAAGTGTTAGAATGCGAACATAAAAATCTTGTGGAAAAGGATGAAGAAATTTCTCGTCTCAAGGACCACATCGAAAAATTATTGGCACAAGTGAAGAAGACTAAAGTCTCAAAGAAAGAACTCAAGCAGCATTTATGAGAACAAGAAGAGGAAACTTTACGTTTAAATAACCTTAATAAAAATTTATTAGAATAAATGAGAGATCTAAAAGATGAAAAACTTAAAATTCAAAACACTGAAAATAAGGTTGATGAATCAAAAACCAAAGAACTTTTACGTCTGAGAAACCATAATCAAAGTCTATTCAATCAAACTAAGAAACTTAAGGAGGATACGAAAGCATTGAAAGGTAAGTTGGAACAAGTCACTCAAGAAGAAGTATCGAAATCTCCAGTCACAACAGTTCAAGTTGAAAATAAGGGAACGAATACCTATCCAATGAATATGACAACTCAAGAAGACAAGTCAGTTGAGGAAGCGACACACGCATATGCTGCAGTTCAGACAATGGACATCCCAAGTGAATGTTCCATAACCAATTCAACAACATCTTTGCCAGAAGAAAATCTAAAAACTTTATATTGGCATCTGAATCACGAGAGTAGATAACTCAACCATGCTACGTATCGGGACCATTCAGACCAGAAACAACAAATTGATGTTTCAGAGAATAATGACGTAAAATCAATCCAGTGTTATGCTAACAAGTCGTTACAAAATTCTAGTGATCAAAATACAATATAGAAGATTAATCTCGGATGGTTTGATCCCTTCTCAGTGCGACAATTTTGTTTGTCACTAAGAAGATCATATCAACTTGTATCGACGAGGATGACTATTCCGAGAGAGAAAGACGTCAAAGTTGAAAAAGAGATCAAGCCTTTTCATTGACAAGCTTTGAGGACAAAGCTTTTTGAGGAAGAAGGCAATGTAACGAATAAAATATATAAATAATATAAATATAATGTAAAAGATAATAATCATAAATAATAGTTAGTTAAACTAGTAATTAAGTTGAAGAGGCATGTCTAATAGGACATGACTCTTCATGAAGAGACACTTGCTTAGTATATGTTAGGATATCTCGACACATAGGAAATAGTTAAGTATAACTTGATCTAGTGTAGAGTTAGGTAAAGTGTGTTTCTTTACTATGTACTTTTGTGACTTACAATCCGACGTTCACGATATGTAGTGATTCGACAGTTCATTCTCTCCTCGGTATTACCAACACTTGATATGTGGCTTAACACCCGATTGGTCCATGATCTCTATTTAAAGAGCATGGAGGGTCATTTGTAGGTTAACTGTTCATGAGAGAAGCTTATGTAAAATTTCATTATTTTATTAATAAATTGTTTGAAGTGGCCGCGTTGGCTCAGGCCGTGGACTGTTTCCCTCTTTGAGGGTTTTAACCATGACAAAAATACTGGTGTATTGATCTGTGATCTGTTTGTGAGCGGTGTCTTTTGGTGTTCTGTCTGAGGAACTTACCCTGTAAATTCCTACAGTATATAAGCAAGCCTCTCGTTCTTATTTGTAAATCATTCAATCTTATTCATTTTATTTAATATAATATTTATATCCTAAATGGATATTTTGACATTCCAAGTTTTCTGGAGTAATTAATTTTTTAGAAGGAACTTTGTTCGCTTCACATAACTAGGCCTCTTCGACAATCTGGGCATTCAGGCTCTCCGCCACAAAGAGTTATCAACCAAATACCATATTTGTTTTTCTACATCTGGGCATCTAGGTCTTCGGGGATGAGGAAAAATAACCACTTAACAAAATCACCAGATTTCTAGATTTCTTCGTTGGTCGACAAATGGACCCCAACTAACATGGCAGTATGTAAAAAAATTTGTTTTCCCACCCCGGTTTTCAGTTTCTCCTTATTTCTCCCATGTAGTTAAATGCCCTTTCCCATAAACATACATTCAACAAGCTGGAAAAAATAAATTTGTGAAAACACAAATTCTGGAAAATTTACAGAATGCTGGAAATTACAGAAATAAAAATCAGCAGTAATAAACAGCCATTAAAACACATTAAAACACTGATATTTTTGGTCAATGTGACCCTGGAAAAAACCCCCTACAACTCTTGGGGAAAACCAGTTTGAGAGCTCTTCTTTATTTCTGAAAAAAAGCCTTTTTACAGCAAGAAAATATTAAGCAAAAATCAGCAAGCAAACTTTTACAACTTATCTCATCCTTGCTGAAAAACTGCCCTGCTGAAACTTCGCTGTTGTTACTCCGCTGCTGAAACTCCGCTGCTGATACTCTGCAACTCACTGTCCACAAATATCCCTTGCTCTCTTGCTCTCCTTCTCTCAATCTGCTCATGAAATAATTGAATCGAATGTGATCTTTTCCTCCT
>APFE030405477.1:0-54821 GCA_000404065.3 Pinus taeda
TTATAAGTGAGAACATCTTGACTTTCAGACGCCGTATTCTTACTGAGCACGGACTCGTAAGAGCGTGACAATATGTGCATAGAGGTAAGTTTTGTTTCTTGTTCATGTCATTTAACTCGTAAAATTAGTCAGTGCAAAACTAAAATTAAGACAAAAAGCAATATAAATCATGCTAGTTAAATGAATGTTGTTTTTTTTTTAAATAAATATTTTGCAGATTGGATAATTATTTGAGATTACTTGGATCTCAAACCAATAACTATACCCAAGCGCTCCCTTTACCCTTACTAGTACTTAAAAAAAACGGTGTGATGGGTGAAAGTTTCAATACCCTAGCGCTTACCCTTTAGCCTTGCAAGTACTAAAAAGGAAAAGTGCGAAGTGTGAAAGTTTTCAAGTATAGGAAAAAAGTGCAGGGGTGAAAGTTTGAAAGATTTAGTGGATAGATCTAAAATAATATAGTTAAATAAGATTTAATTCATTTAAAATACAATAAATAACAAAAATTAACGCTAAAAATTGTTATAAAATTTTAATTTTAATTTTAAAAATAAAAAGTCAAACCATCTTGACTTTAGATTAAAAGGCATATTTTTTTATTGAGCAGGGATTTATAAGAGCGTGACAATATGGGGATAGGTTAATTTTTATGGAGTTGTTTAGCTAGGTTATAAATTTGTTTGGAAAGTTTTTTTTAATGAGAATGTGTATTTTTTTTTTCAAAAAATCTGATCACAAGAGTGTTTGAATTGTTTTTTTTGTGGTGGAAATGGATTAGAGTTAATTTTTATGGAGATGTTTACTGAAGCCATAAATTTATTGGAAAATCATTTTTTTATGGGAATTGGTGATTTTTTTTTTCAAACAATCGATTATAGGAGTCTTTGAATTGTTTTTTATGGTAGAAATAGATTCAGCACTATCAAAAACCCTTCAGACACCCAAAATCCTAAAATTTAACAACTGTAATCTAAAATTTCAAGCTAATTTATAACCTTAATAAAATACTCTAATTTTTATATCCTATTCTACCTTGTAAAATTTAAAATGCTTGAGTGCAAAACTAAAAATTAAGAGAAATAAAAGCATGGTTTTTTTAATAAGCTTTATTAGATTCTACCATTTTTTTGAGATTACTTGGATCTCAAACCAATTCCTATAGCCTAGCGCTTACCCTTTAACCTTATTAGGACTTGTGAAAGTTTCAAAGTAGAGGAGAAAAGTGTGAAGGGTGAAAGTTTCAAGTGGAGGAAAAGTGTGAAGGGTGAAAGTTTGAAAGAAGTAATGGACTACAAGGCACCTGGAAAAGTATTGTAGGTCGGTGGCTCTGTGTTGCTTACATATCACTGCAACTGCATTTGTAGAAATGAAATGTGTGAAGTGTGAATGTTTTGAGGATAGTAATGCACTACAAGGAACCTGGAAAAGTATGGCAGGTCGGTGGCTCCGTGTTACTTGCATAACACTGCAACTGAATTTGTGGAAACGAAAGAAGACTGGTAAGGTGGTATTGCAATTTGCCCAGTACAGTAATTGCGCTTTAAGAAAAGTTGGCCAAAGCAAATATCATCACTTTTGCTTTCGGCATCTCCACACAGCTATCTATGCAATCACATCTTCTTTGAATAACTACAGCTCATTTCCACACATATACCCATCAAAGAGGGGTTCCATGTCATTTCTTCAGTCAAAGAGGTAATGAACAATCAACTATATATATATTTGAATGTGGGAGATCATATAGATACTCAAGTACTAGGGTGAGTGTGATTAGTCTGTGCGTGTCTGAGAAGTACTAGAGGAGATAGAAGGCAATGGAGTCTGGCAAGAACTCGCGACAAAATTATGCGGGAGCCCGTGGAAATACGAGGAGATTGTTGTTTGGAGTAGGAGGGGGGATAATCTTTTTAGCGGGATTGGCTGTTGTCATAACATGGCTGGCTCTGAGACCTGAGAAGCCCAAGTACTACTTGGAATATGGCTCTGTTTCCCAATTCCAAGTCAGCAACGATGGGCTCGTCAATTCGAAGCTGTTCTTGAACATTACGACCAGGAATCCCAACAAGAAAGTGGCCATTTACTATGACAATATTGATGCATTCCTTTTGTATGATGATGAAGAGATCGCGTGGGCTTCCATTCCGCCCTTCTTTCAGGGCCACAAGAACACCACATTCTTGCACGCTCCTCTCAGTGGATACTTGGCTTCTCTTCCACCAGATACTACCAGAGATCTCAAGCTTGAGCATTCCTCTGGTAAGATCGACCTGGTTTTCAGATTGTACGCCAGAATTCGATTCAAGGTGGGCAGCTGGAAATCCGGGCACTATACTCTGAGTGTGAAGTGCCGCCATGTTGTGCTAGACGTTGCGGACAAGGGGGATACTGGATCTTTCCCACGGATGCAATGCCATGTCCACGTGTAGTGTGTATCAGACATCTCATATCATATTCTGTCTGCTCCCTCTCCTCCTTCTTTCTTTGTGGTTATTAAGTGATTGTCTGGGTTGGTTAAGGGTTATTAGTTTGAGTGGTTGAGATTGTAGTTTGCTATTTATTTAGGTTCAAGTTTCTGGAAAAATGGTTATTAATTGAAGTAATTGGAATTGTGATTTGTCACTTATTCATTTAAATTCAAAATCGTTTTAAGTCTCTGGAAACATGCGCTAGCTTATCTTAATGAAGATTACATCTGAGCTCTTACTTAATCCTGGGATCTTTCCTGTAAAAAAAATGATTGTTTGTGTTGTGTCATGTATCTGTTTCACCATCTCATGAAATTTGAAATTCGATTGATTGTTTGGGTTTCTTAGGTAATCTCTGTCCTGAAGAAAACCAGGACAGGCGTCATATCTGCTGCCAAAATAATTTGTATACATGCAACAGATCCGCTTTCTTCTTGTAATACTTGACACTGTTCGTTTGATCAAGTTTCAATAAATTCGTGGATTGATTCAAACTACAAACAATAAAATAAACAAGTATGTATGTTTTACTTTTTATGGATACTGCTTCCACATTATCTCCGGGACATTTCCATTTTCAAAGACTAATTTGCAAATATCAAAAGAAGCTAAGAACTACAGTCCGTAGTTTTTTTTTTATTATCCAGAAGAATATATATATCGCTGCAATCATGCTTTCAGATATTTTGTTATATATATCGCTGCAATCATGCTTTCAGATATTTTGTCGAGAAGATGGATTTCCTTTTTGGATTTAAAAAAACTCATCTAGAAGGTGAGGCCCCTCTGTTTTTCTTAATGAAAAAATGCAAGTACAAAAAGAAGGTACTCTCTAGAAACAATAAAGCTCCTTTGTTATGGTCTCTTAATCTTATTCTCAACTTGTTCTGTAAGCCCTGCACCCTGATAAGTTGTTATAAACATTAAAACCCCTCTATTATGCTCTCTTACTCCTATTCCAAGGTTGAGGCCCCTCTGTTTTTTCTTAATGAAAAAATGCAAGTACAAAAAGAAGGTACTCTCTAGAAACAATAAAGCTCCTTTGTTATGGTCTCTTAATCTTATTCTCAACTTGTTCTGTAAGCCCTGCACCCTGATAAGTTGTTATAAACATTAAAACCCCTCTATTATGCTCTCTTACTCCTATTCCAAGGTTGTTTTGCTTTATGTGGAATAAGAACAAGATATCACTGAAATGAATACAATCCTTTTTCCATGAGTAATGAAAGCCAATGTGGCATCCCCTCAAAGTTATTGTGGTAAACCTTTGTGAGACATAATTTTTATATATGAACATAGCCTCACAAGTATGGTACTTAAGCATAATTTTTTTACCTAAAAAAATGTCAATTAAAGCGTTAAAATAACCCTGGAACATTTTAGACATCAATTCTCTAAACTAAATCCACCAATAAATTGCACATCAATTTTCCAAACTAAATCCCACTAATAAAATTGCTTTTTTAAACATCTAAATAAATAATAAATTATATAATAATACAATTATATACAACTTTAAAACATCTAAAATTTCATATCTCTTTTATAATTATAATATAATTTTTTTTATTCCCATTAAAAAAACTTACAACTTTTTCATTCAAAAGAATTCTATAATTGAATTATAGAATGCTCCAATAGTGTGTGTTTACTAACTATTTTTTTTAAATTGTTGGTACTACTACCACTATGATGCAAGTCATGTGTTCTCTTCAATGAGGATGCTGAAGTTTGATTCCCGAGTAGCATTAGAATCCTGCATTTAACCTACATGAATTTAATCTTTATTTTTTATTTTAATTATTATGCAAAGTTAAAAGACATGTGCTTGGGTCAATGGTAATGATAATTTGCCTGAAAGTGGGCCTCTTAGAGCAAGTATGCCCAGGGAGAGTGCCTCAAGATGAACATCCTCTCTATCAACATTAGGGGTCTTGGGGCGAACCCAAAGTTTCTGGCTCTAAAAGATTTATTTATTTCTTCTTCTTCTAAGATCATCTTGATTCAAGAAACCATGCATGCAAGACAGGATACCATTGCTTTCTTCAGACACATGCTCCCGTCTTGGTATATTTCGGCAACAGAGGCATCTGAAGGGCTTGTTGTTCTTTGGGATCTGAGATGTATTTCGGGAAGAACCTTCCAATGTCTAGATGGGATATTGATTCTTGCCAAATTCGTGGTAGGGCGGCCTCGGTCCACATTTTGAACGTTTATGTGCCCTATAAAGACCGATTTACATACTGGAATCGTTTCCTATCCTCTGGGATCATGGAGATAGAATCCCTCCTCATTGCTGGAGATCTTGATTCCACATTAGCACCGGATGAAGTATGGGGAAAAGGCAGGAAAATAGGCCTTGTTGGTGAGAACATCAGGGAGGCTCTTCTACAGTACAACTTTGTTGATATTTGCCCAAATTCTCTATCTCCTACATGGGACAATGGAAGGTCGGGGGATGCTTATATTGCTAAAAGATTAGATAGATTCATTATTCATGATAAGTTGATGGAGGATCTCGGTCTGCCTATCTCATATACTCTTCCAGTTTTCATTTCCAACCACCGGCCGATCTCCTTGCAATGGACGGATCTGCATCTCTGGAAAATTTATCCTTTCAAGTTTAATAAGATATGGCTGGAGGATGAGGACTTCAACAATATTGTCTGGGAAACGTGGCAATCTTATGATCCTCCAGTTGGGTCTTCCCATTCAAAATCCTTGATTGGCAGAATGAATAGGCTGCGAAAGAAGGTAAAAGAGTGGCAAGTTTTTAAAAAACGATCTAATCGGCTAGAACTTCAAGAGATAAAGAAAGAACTTGGAAGCATTGCCAATAGTATGTCTTCCCATAACTTATCATGGGATATTCGCTCTCAACTATGGGAGTTGGAAAAAAAGAAACAAAAGTTATTGTCCATTGAAGAAGCGACATGGAGGCTTAAAAGTTGGGCCACTTGATTAAAGGAGGGTAACAAGAACACGAAATTCTTCCATCGTTTTGCAAATAAAAGACAGGAAACAAGTTCTATATGGCATATCAGGAATGAAGAAGGCCGGATACTACACTTGCAAGAGGAGATCTCCAAAGAAGCTGTTAACTTCTTCCAGAAAGCATACAGTCGGGACAGGCACATTGAAATAAATGATATTATGTTTGGCATTGAACCTTTCCCATGCATGTTTAATATTGAACAAAATGATGCTTATTTGCTGCTGTTACGGAAGAAGAATTACTGTCTGTTATGAAATCTTTTTAAAAAGATAAATGCCTGGGCCCAGATGGATGGACCATCGACATTTTCATCCATTTCTTTGAGATGATGAAAAATGAAATTTTGGGGATGGTTGAAGAGTCCGGAATGGGGGGAAACATAAGTCATATCATCACTTCTACCTACATTGCCCTGATTCCAAAAAAAAGGAATACTCTTACTTTTTCAGATTTCAGACCTATATCCCTATGCAATACTATATACAAAATCATCTCTAAAATTATTGTAGAAAGGATCCGTGGCACTCTCTCTAATTTTCTTACTAGAGGACAACATGGTTTTTTAAATGGAAAAAATATTTTGGAAGCTGTGGCTATAACACAAGAATGTCTACATTCGATGCACAAAAAAAAAAAAATTGGGGCAGCCATTCTTAAAATTGACCTCAAAAAAGCCTACGATTGCCCTAACTGGGGCTTTCTGCAGTGTCTCCTCATTAAAATTGGGCTAAATGGTCAATGCACAAACTGGATAATGACATGTGTGGAGAAGTTTAAATATGCCATTCTCATAAATGGTATTCCTACTACATTTTTCACTGCTGCCAGGGGCTTCCAGCAGCGCTGCTCCCTATCACCCCTTCTATTTATTCTAGTAATGGACACTCTCATCCTACATATAAAAAGAGTTGTTTCTATGGGTAATTACCGTCCACTTTCCATAAATAGAGGTAACAACTTCTCGCATAACCTTTTCGTGGATGACATATTACTTTTTGCTATGCTCTGTAGACAGTCTTGGCAAATTTTGCATGAAATTTTAAGATCCTTTCAAAGGGCGACTGGTTTGTGTATCAATGAAGGCAAATCATCTTTTCACTATGGGGAAGTCAATATGGAAGATATAGAATATATTTCTTAACTCTTCAAGATACAAGCAATATCAATCAAAGAGGGAATGAAATATTTGGGCTATCATTTGAAGCCTTCGGGCTATTCCATAACTGACCAGTCTTGGATCCTAAACAGATTTTACAAAAGGATATCAGGTTGGGAATTCAAACGCCTATCATTGGCTGGTAGGATGATTCTCACACAATCTGTACTTGCACAACTCATTGTCTATTGGGCACACCTTTTTCACCTTCCATCAGGGATCATTAAAAAAATAAATAGTTTATCAGCAATCTTCATATGGGGGGGTTGTAAGGAAAAAAGAAAATTCCATCTTACCAGACTTACAAATATTACCCTCCCTAAAAAGATGGGGGGTTGAGGCATTATGAACCTTCGCAGTTTTGGATTGGCATTATTATGTAAATCACTGTGGAAATCGGTACTAGGAGATAGCTTATGGAGTCGTGCTATTAGGATAAAATATCTGGGGAACAGAGATTTCACATATTGGTTCAGGAACAGATCATTGGGACCTGCTCGTGGATCGGCTATTTGGAGGAGTTTCCAAAAGATACAACACTTCTTTTTCAACAATCTGGTCTTGAAATTTCAATCTGGCAACAACATTCTCATCGGCCTTGATTCTATCATGGGTGTAGAGGAAGTTTTCCCTATCCCGCAACAACTTTTATTGTTCCTTCAACAAAAAGGTATTTTTTCTGGGCTCAGGTCATTCAAGATTGGTAGGGTGCAATTCCTAGATGGAAATCTGCTATTGATCTGGGCCTTCGTGATCAAATGGTTGTCCAATGGGATATGGTAATCTGGAATATGAAGAGTGGTGGGATAATCAGGACCGAGGAAAAGGACAGCATTGCTTGGCAGGGTATGGGAGGCAGGAGAAATGTTTTGGTCAAAGATATATATCTCTCCTTAATTGAAGAACATCATGAAAATACCAGGAAAATATTTCCAATTGCATTCTAGAAATCTGGATGCCCATTAAAAATAATCCTATTCTCGTGGCTTGTATACCATAACAAAAACCTCACATGGACCAATCTACAAAAAAGGAATTGGCACGGCCCCGCTATCTGCTCAATCTGTCTATTTGAGACAGAGGACAATATGCATATATTTCTTAACTGCACCCACACACAGGACCTTTGGAAGAAGCTGGCTTCACACTTCGGTTTCATCGACATATCCCATTCATCCATTATGGATGCTTTTGAATGGTGGGGCTCCCAGAAAGTAATATGGAGACCTATTCCCCTTATAGTATGATGGTTTGTATGGAAATGGCGGAATAGAGTGATTTTTCAAAACAACAAAGAGGATTTCAAGTTCATATATGATAAGATAATCCCCTATTATCTCTCTATCCTCCCTTATATTCCCCAGCAAATGAAACAAAAAACTAATGTAGCTTCCCCTTCTCAGTTAATTTATCCGAGGGCTCACTTTGATGGAGTTACAAAAGACGGTGTGTTTGCATGCAGAATTTACATCAACATAGTCAAAGACCAGCGCTTTTCAATTTTTTGGAATGGTGGTCCAGGGACAAGCAACAAAGCGTAGGCCATGGCATTATATGGTCTCCTTATTTTTTGCTCTTTTTTGAACACTGGCCCAATACAGATCTTCGACGACTCAAAAATCATCATCAAGCATGTGACTAGAAAACATTCAATAAAAAATGCCAATCTTTCTGGATGGATGCATAGGATATCATCAATTTGGAAGACTTCTCTTTTCTCCATTACACATGTAAAACACTCACAGAATATGATTGTTGATGCGCTATCTAAGAGGGCCTTGCAGACTCAATGCGGAAGATGGTATTTGAGCATCACTGTGGGGTCTATCACGCATCAAATTCAACCATTCTCCATGTCGGGTATATAGGAATACTTATCTATCCTGGTATGTATCATGAACCCGTCATTTAATCATTGTCTTATGCTCAGGTATCATGTATTAGTTTCCTTATTCTATGTATAAGGGCTATCCCTCTATCAGTCAAATTATTTAGATCTATCAGTAAATGCAGTGATGCTTGAGAGATTAACATTTTCTGAAAATGCATATATGGTACCTTTTTGTAATATGGCTAGAAATATTGTCAATATTCCCTCTACACCATTTACATGATGATTATCATAATATAAAAATATACAACTTTTTTCTTCTGAAAAAAAGAAATTCCATTTGAAGGATTGTTTAAGACATCTCTTTTATTTATAATTGTCTTGGGATTATAAAAGGAACCAGAGTTATTTATAACTATATAAATACTAATTTAACTTTATATATTTTTAGAATTTCATTATATATAATTTTTGATAAGATTTATGATTTTTTATTATTTTAAAATGTAGTTTGAATTTAATATTGTGTAAAATCAATAATGCAGATAATAATTATTGGTTGCAAAATTATGTTATTTAGAATTATTTGGTGGTGGTTTATAAAGATTTCACTCATGTTAAATTTTTTTGAATTATCTATTGGTGGCTTATAAAATTTTCACTCATTACAATTTTTTTTAGTCTTGAATTGTTAATTTGTTTATTGATATCCAAAAAAACTTTTTAATGAAATAAAAACAATTTTAAAAGCAGTTGTCTATAATGCGACTTTTTGAAAGCCTTTCCGGTAGGTTTTTCCGGTCAAAATCCGGCAGCAATTTATTGGAATCGCAAGTTTGATAGCTAGTTTCTGCACAATCAAAGCATCCCACGAGTTTTTCAGGCTGCTGAATCCAAATATGCAGTTAAATAACCATTTTAACCGCAACAAATCAAGATTTAACCTCAATTTCTTCCGCGGGATTCCGTCACCAGAATCTTAAAAAATCGCATTATAAACAACTCCATTTTAAAACATACTTGAAATTAAAAAAAATAAAAAATTAAACATTTATTAATGAAACTACACTATTATTTAATTAATATTTAACTTGTATGGATGATAATAACAACGACTCTTCCTATGGCTGGATAATGCTTTCTTTTTTAAAAACAAAGCAATACATTTTATCATCCATGACTCATAACTTATTACCACTTTAAAGTGGCGATAATCTAATTTTAGAAAATCACGAAAATGACAATTTAGACGAGCAAATTAACGGCCACTACCGAAAAAATTAGCCAAGTGAGCAGAGGAGATGAATAATCATTGACAAAATGGCAAGTGGATAGAGGAAAGGGATAATCATGCGAAAGGATTCATATTAAATATTTTAAAAATCATAAATACGAAAATATAGACGTCGTTTGTGAAGATTACAATTTTGTTCGGGAAGTTATTTTTATTTGAATACGAGTGTTTTTTTTTTTTTTTTTTTTTTTTTTTTTTTTTTAATTTAATTATAAAATTATATATTAAATAATGAAAATGGATTTGGTATTATCAAAAATCATGAAATATTTAAAATCTTAAAACTAAATAGTTTTAACTTAATTTTTTCGCTTAATAATTTTAACTTAATTTTTCTATTAAATTTTAATCAAAATCTTATTAAAATTTTCACTATTTTCTCAACAAAAATTATAACCTAATTAAACTCCTTAAAAATATATTGGGGACACCACCCAAATGGAAACCATAAATGCAAGTCTCAATATTCACATAAAAATAGTGGGTAAGAATGGCATTTCTTCAACACCACCCAAATGGAAACCATAAATGCAAGTCTCAATATTCACATAGTATTAACATCCCATGCAATTTAATTTATATTAAACTTTGTCGAAAAAAAGTCGTCGATTAGCTCTAATTTTGGTGAGGGTGGTTTTTAAATGATTAAAAGTTTTATGTGAAATTTTAATGGTTGAGGTTTTTTAAAACTTGAGGGACAAAGTTTTATGAATACAAAATTAAATGTCAATGTAAGTTTTTGATAAATTGTGTATGGAGTATGATGTGTTTTATGTGTTGGTAAATATTTCACTTATGTTTAGAGATATAAAACAAATTAATAATATAAAGAGTTCTAGACCAATATAAATAGAAGAAAGAGTAAGAAAGAGTCTCAAAACAAATTAATAATATAAAGAGTTCTAGACCAATATAAATAGAAGAAAGAGTAAGAAAGAGTAAGAGTTGGAATATAGTGATTAAGGTAGGAGGGAAGATGAGATTGTTGATAATTTTTTTTGCTATTCAAAAAAACTTCTATTCTATTATTAGGAACATACAAAATACAAGATGGTTGTCAACGAGTCTCTCAACTTCACTCAAACTAGATTTGTTAGCTAGGGGAGTTGGAATATAGTGAATACGATTTTTCTATTGAGTTTTTATTTCCAGAGGGTTAGACAACCATACATGCTAAAAGAGCAACAAAATAAGTAGATATATTGTGGCCTTCATATCAAGGTGGAGGTTGAGGAGGATGCATGGGCGGAGCCACCATTGGGTCATGTCTCTCGTGCATATGGAAATCAATGTGCTCCATTCTGGCCTCATGTCCATGCAGGTAATCATTAGTTTGTCGTTGGCTTCTATGCACATTGGCCAATTGTTCCAAGATCTTTGTCTAGTTGTATTGAATATCATTCATGTAGGCCACTAACTCATTCATGTCCTCATATCTGTGCTCTCTGAGGATATCTAGGTTGGCCTAGATTCCCCTCATTTATCCAATTATCAAAATAACAGTCTGGTCAACATGGCCAGGAGAGCAGCCCAAGTCTTGGGCAATTTGGCCCTCTTTCTCCACACTCATGGAGACATCATCATTGGACATTATTTCTCTACCAGCTCTTACCTCATGTCGCCCCTGCTAACCATCACATCTATAGAGTCTTCTCTGTTGATGGGGCATTTATGCATGCAACACAATAACAGAGACCTTGACTAATATGCTTTAACTACATAATCAAGATCTCCCACCAGACTCCAGAACCATAGGAACCCAAAACATACGACAATAGACCAACCCAGATGAGAGTGAGACAGGCCACAACACTCGACAAACCCAATAGATGCAAGGGGTGGAGGAGCTCACTTCCAGACTTAGACTATGCTTCCAAGAGATGTGAAGACCATTTGGATTTAAGACAAGTTCCCTCCTCAACTAATGCACCCAAATAGTTACATGTCTATAGCAAACCTCACGAACAATAATCTTCTCAAATTCAAATTGACGGTGAACACAGTTAATCACCTCTAGGTAGAAGCTCGAATGAAAGCCCCACTGGACAACATAAAATCGAATGATTACATAACTCAAGGGTCCAAGGTCTTTCATACATCAAAGAAGAAGGTTATGGGACGAAGAGCATAACTAGTAGGGATTTAATTATGACTCTTCTACAATAAAACACCACGATTTAGTCTTTGACAGGGGAGCTCAACACCAAGACACATGAGAGCCCCCGAGGAGATAACCAGGTTCCCTTCGCCACAAACACACATAACAAAGGTCAAAACCACAAGATGGATAGTAGATATACCTAAATTTCAATGAGCTCTTCCCATGCTCGAGACCAACATCGCTTGAAGATGTCAATGTTGATAGTTGCAATTGATAGATAAAGAAGGATACCTCCAAGGTAGGGTGGTAGCATGCCAGGACCCCAAATGAATGCTTGTGAGTGGCCCAATAATGAACCTCCAACACAAAGGCCTTTCAAAATTTCTCGGTGGTCGTTCACTCTTTAAGCGAGCCTCCTTGGCAACCACAACATAGATTTCCCTCCTAAGTTCCCTTATTCATCTCCCAATTCTTAAAGTCGTTCCCAATTCGCATGAGCTGAATAATTAGTATGCCTAGAGCCTTTAGAGGCTTCGTTGTCCGGACACACCACTGGTTGATGCCATTAATGGGGAAAAGAATGTATGAAACATGGCGAGGGGAGGGAGGCCTAAGGCCACATTAACTGATGATTGATCACCACCATCGGGGGTTAGACCATTGATATTATTAAATAATTGATTTATTCATTAAATAATCAAGGAAGCCAGGAAATAAAATATCAAATAGAGTTGAATTCAAATAACTTTAATGGACGAATCAATTAAATTAGCCAAAATTGGAATGTATATACAAAACCACATCAAATAAACTGGAAGTGTTCACCCGAAACATCATACACATCAAACGCAACACATAACTTACCAAAAGCTTAAATCGACATCAAGTTTATGACTATGAAAATGCTCATGCTAAATATTTTTAGTATTGAAATGGTTATTGAGTTGACATTTGTTAATGTCCTAATTTTCTTTACCAACACAGATAGACATAGAGGGTTTGAAAACTAAGTTATCAACTCTAACAAACCATTGAATACCAACCCTTACTAAGTTCCTTATTTAACCAACTAAATATGGACAGAGAACATTTCCTTGGACCTAATGTTGATTTTCACTCATTGGTAAGCTACTCTATTTGGGTGTTTATCAAAATAATTACGTTGAAGGCGTGGTTTATATTGGAATTGGGCTTGAGGAATTTCAAAATTTTAAAGTATGAATGGTCAAAATTTGATAATCTAGGAATATTCTTTATCTAATGATTTTTCAATTTCTTTAGTCTTCTCCTATATTTAATTTATTAAAAAATAATCAATAAAAATGGTTGGTATAATATATAATAATTAATGAAACCTTTTGTGAATTATAATTATATCTATACATTAGAAATCATCTAGCATCCTCAGTGTGGCGTGTTTGTGCTCTGTTCACATTCCTCCTAGCTCATGAAATGTTTACTCTTCATTGGCACGCATGGATTGAACGTAAACACATCATTTACTTAAGTAAGTCATGCAATACATTGCAGTAATAGATCGTTTACACTACCAACTCTAATGGATCATTTACAGTGACTCATGGAATACTCCAATACTCAAAAGAATTCATGGAATGGACGAGCTTGGGAGTGAGAGACCCATTACTCTCTCACATATTCTGAGCATTTTTTTGTTCCTAGTTGTAGAAATAGTTTGGAATTTGCAGTTGCTAACGAATTCAGACTGAAAACAATAGACACAAATTTATTCTACTCAATCTATGGAAATGAAAACATGTAATAGAAACACTTGCAAGTACATGCAACCATTCAATCACAATGAAACATAGTATTTTAACTAGGGAACCCCACTGGGGAAAACATGTTGAGAAGTGGAAACAAGAAATTCCAGTTTAATTTGTCCTTGAATTAAACTGAGAATTAAAATCAAATTCTATTCTCATAACAACTTGTAAATAGTTAATTAAGTTTAATTAACTTAATTATCTTAGGAATTTCGAGTTGGAAGTCTTTATGAAGTCATGTATATGTTCTACCTAAATTTTAGGGGTCCAATATGAGTTTAAATTGAGTTGTAAATTAGATAACTCAGTTTTATTGAGTTATGTTCAGTTAAATTAGTTCCAAACTGTTTGTGGAACTAATTGAGAGTTAAGAGTTAGTTGGTGCACTAGTGTATCCACAAGTGTCACTCTAGTTAACTGAAGATTCCCTCATCAGAAACTCATGCATGTCGATTCTAAGAAAGACCCAGTTGAAACTAGAGTGCAGGGACATTGTACTATCAATTGATTTACTGAGTTGTATAGATCATGCATGTAATTAGAGAAGGACCTACGCTTATATTGCACAATTTTTGAAGCATGAATTCCCTTTAAATATGGGTTATTCATCCTAGGAATTACGTGAGAGTTTATGGGCTTGGAGAGCTACAAAATTGGCTAAGTGTTGGCCACAAGCTTGCTTGTGAGATAAGAGAGTTGAGCATACTTGTGTGGAATTGTTCTAGTGAGAATAAGATTTGTATATTCACTCATATTTATGATATATGCAATACATATAGTGGGATTTTGAGCAGTGGATTTCCCCATATACATCTTGTGTTATGTGCCATTAATTTATCTTATTCCTGCTCATATTATTTTCGTTGATCTAATGGATTTCGTTGGTTGAAAGTAGAAGTAGATTCTTGTCCTATGCTTTAGTACATTGCATGAGCTTGTGAATCTACAGGATTTTCCAGATGGTATCGGAGCTGCGAGCAGTATATTAGAGGAGATTTCGAAGTTTTGAGTTTTGGGTTACATGTGAAATTCGAATTTCCAATGCATACCTCAAGGACAACTAGAGGATAATGGCTTGAAGGAATTCGTTGATAAAAGAATTCCTAAGCCAACAACATTGGATGCACATAATTTGGCTGAATGGAAGAATTTTGTGGCAAAGGCGAGGCAGATAATCCTTGAGGGAGTTCGAGGCCACATTGTTTCGAGTCTCCATAGCAAGTAAACTTTGTATGCTATGTGGAAAACATTGACAAACTTGTATCAAAACAAAAATGACCAAAGGAAATTGGCACTTAAGGACAAAATTTGAAAAATCAAAATGGAGAAAGGTGAGACGATTCCAAAATACTTGACCAATTTCACTAAATGTCATGATGAACTTGGAAGTGTTGGAAGCACGGTTGTCGAGGATGATATGGTGAGTCTTTCTCTTCTAGGACTCCCAAAGAGTTGGCATAGTTATCAGGACTCTGTCAATGATTGGGAGAAGCTCCTAGATTGGGAACCAGTGTGGTCAGATTTGATGCAGGAGGAGATCATGAGGAACGCCGGGGATAGCTCTTCATAAAAGACTAATGATGAAGAGAACTGTGCCTTAGCGATTAAGGTGAAGAAGGGGAAAGGGAAAGCTTCCCATTCCAAATTGGATTCTTATCATGGAGGTAAGAAGAAAGACATGATGAAAGTTATGTGATTTCATTTTCATGAGCTGGGCCATTTTGCTGCAAATTTTCCACTCAAGAAGTCCAAGAAGAAGTCCTCAGGAGGAGCAGTAGGTGAGGCTTTTGCCTCCCAATTCGAATTGGAATTTTCCATCATTGCATGCATGGTGTCATCAATGATGGAAAGTTTATGGTACTTAGAAAGTGGAGCTTCATTCAACATGACTGGTGACAAAGATTTATTCAGTGACTTGGAGGAGAAAGATCTCTGGATGCATATCGACATGGGTGACAATGGGAAGTATAGTGTTACTGGATTGGGCACGATTACTTTTCAGAGGGAGCATGGGGCTCTAATCACCTTGAAGAATGTTATGTATGTGCTCGAGCTGAAGAAGGACTTGGTATCCATTGTCATGCTTGAGGATAGAGGCTATGATGTGATCTTCTCGAAATGAAAGGCATTCCTTCGGCACATAGCCATGGGTCAAGTAAAGAAGATAGGGATTCAGGTGAATAATCTCTATAAGTTGGAGGTAGAGGAGTGTGTTACTTTAAGCACAAAAGAAGAAAAGGTGCAGAGCCGAGACGTTGGCGAGTTCTGGTACAGGCAATTGGGCCACTTGCATCATGGGGCTTTGAGGATATTGTAGCATATCTCTACCGGTCTTCCGAAAGGTATGCTTGAGCAAGGTGATACAAGGGGTGGACTTTGGGAAAATACACCAAGTCTTCCTTTCATTACAAAGACAGTCGAGCAGAGGCTATTCTAGAGTGAGTCCATTCATATGTGTGTGGACCATTCTCGATAGAATCCATGACAAAACATAGGTATTATGTTGATGACTTTTCTTGAAAATGCTAGATATTTTTCATGCAAAAAAAAGGATCAAACTTTCACAAAGTTTTTCTGAGTTTAAAGCATTGGTGGAGAAAGAGTCGGGCAAGAAGGTTAAAGCTCTATGGAGTGATAACAGTGGTGAGTATGTCTCAAATGAGTTTAAGAACTTTTGTGCAACATAAGGGATTAAACGGGAGTTGACGACACCCCAGACCCTTAGCATAATGGGGTGGCCGAGAGGAAGACCAAAAGCATAGTAGGGGCAGCGAGGGTGATGTTGCATGATCAGGGCCTACCACTTCACCTGTGGGCTGAGGCATGCAAAACATCGGTTTATGTTCAGAACCGTAGCCCACATCGGATACTTGAGACGAAGACACCAAAGGAGGCTTATTTCGGTAAGAGCCTAGGTGTTGGTCACTTTAGGATTTTTGGGTCATCGGTATATTTCCATGTGACTAAAGATGCACGAAACAAGATTGATTCCAGAGTAGAGTTGGGGATTTTTTTGGGGTACACTGATACACCTCACAACTATTGGGTGTACTTTCCCACCAGCAAGATAACAATGGTTCGCAGGGATGTCGGATTCGATGAGGAAAAGGCCATGCGAGTTTCCCTTGAGAGGGAGCTTGAGTTACATGCAGATGGGGAGATTTTAGCTCCTAAGGTTGAAAAGCCTCAGATGAATGTGGAGCAGCCACATGTAGAGGATCCGTGAGTGGAGACATCCAATCAGGTAGAATCTTCTAGAGATGGAAGAAAGCAAACCAGAGAGGTTGATAAATTGTTACATGATGCATGGGAGAATGTGGGAGAATGCACTTCTTAGCACAGACAAAGGAGGTCACCTGAGAGTTACACTAGATACATGGATCTTATGGGCGAATGTGTTGTGGCAAATCCATCTTCCTTTAAGGAAGTAGTGCAACAGTTGATTTGGGTTGATGCCATGGTGGAGGATTATGACTACATAGTTCATAACAATGTTTGAAATGTGGTCTCGAGACCAGAAGACAAGTTAGTGGTGAGCTCGCGTTGGCTTTACAAGGTAAAGCAAGCTACAGATGGTAGTGTGGAGAGGCATAAGGCTATATTTGTGGCCCATGGATTTTCACGGTAGAGGGAATTGACTATGATGAGACCATTGCTACTATTGCAAGGTACTCGTCGATCAGATCTATATTGGCACTATTAGCACAGATGGGTTGGAAGATACATCAGATGGATGTGAAGACAACCTTCCCTAATGGAATGATTAAGGAAGAGGTGTACATAGAGCAAATTGAAGGTTTTGAGACCTTTCATCGTGAGTCGCATGTGTGTCGACTTAAGAGAGCGTTGTATGGGTTGAAGCAAGCACCTCGTGCTTGGTACACTAGGATAGATAACTAATTCATAGGTTGGGCTTCACGAAGAGTGAAGTGGATGCAAAATTGTACCACATAGTGGTGGAAGGTAAATTATTGATCATTGTACTTTATGTTGATGATCTCATACTCACAGGTGATGATTAGCCGATCAAATATTGCAAGGAGGACCTTGCAAAAGAGTTTGAGATGAAGGAAATGGGGCTCATGCATTACTTTCTTGGCATGGAGGCATGGTAGGGGGATGGGGAGTTGTTTGTGTCTCAGGGAAAGTATGCCAATGATATACTCAGGAGATTCTACATGGAGAGAAACAAAACCATGGTGACTCCTCTAGAAGGTAACTGGAGGAATGAGGATGCTACTTCAAGGGAAGTAGTGGAAGATATTGTTTATAGGTAGCTTGTGGGTTCACTCATGTTGTTGGTGAACACATGACTAGATATGTGTTATGCAGTTAACCATCTTAGTCAAGCAATGGTTAGGCGTACCAAGTTGTATTGGAAGGCAACAAATCATGTGTTGAGATACCTTAGGGGCACTTATCAATATGGATTATGGTATAGACGGACAAAGGGAGTGAAGCATCAAGGCTTCATTGATGTAGATTGGGTAGGGAGTCCACCCAAACGGAAGAGCACATCAGGAGGGATCTTCAGTATTGGGTCAACGACAGTTTCTTGGTACAACAAGAAATAGAGATCGGTTGCACTTAGTTCTGCAGAGGCAGAGTACATGGTTGCAAGTCAAGGAACATGTGAGGCCATCTGGATGAGGAAGATCCTGGTTGGTTTGTTTGGTCAACAAATGAATCCAAGTTTGATTTACTACGATAATCAAAGATGTATCAAATTATTTGAAAATCTAGTTTTTCACAATCATTCCAAGCATATTGATATTTGATATCATCATATGAGAGATTTTATATTGAGGTAGATTATGTTGTTAGAGTACATTCCCACAGAGGAGCAAGATGCTGACATTTTGACAAAGGCATTGTCAAGGTGTAAATTCGAGTTTCACGGAGATAGGATCCAGGTAGTTGATAATCCCTTTCTTGTTGAGAGGGAGTGTTGAGAAATGAAAATAAGAAATTCCAATTTAATTTTTCCTTGAATTAAAATGAGAATTAAAATCAAATTCTATTCTCATAGCAACTTGTAAATAGTTAATTAAGTTTAATTAACTTAATTAACTTAGGAATTTCAAGTTGGAAGTCTTTCTGAAGTCATATATATGTTCTCCCTAAATTTTGACGGGTCCAATATGAGTTTAAATTGAGTTGTAAATTAGATAACTCAGTTTATTGAGTTATGTTTAGTTGAATTAGTTCCAAACTATTTGTGGAACTAATAGAGAGTTAAGAGTCAGTTGGTGCACTAGTGCATCCACAAGTGTCACTCTAGTTAACTGAAGATTCCCTCATCAGAAACTCATGCATGCTGATTTTGAGAAATACCCAATTGAGACTAGAGTGCAAGGATAATGTACTATTTGTTGTATGATTTACTGAGTTGTATAGATCATGCATGCAATTAGAGAAGGACCTATGTTTGGATTGCATAGTGTTGGAAGCATGAATTCCCTTTAAATATGGGTTATTCATCCTAGGAATTATGTGAGAGATTAGGGGCTTGGAGAGCTGTAGAATTGGCTAAGTTTTGGCCAAGAGATTTCTTGTGAGCTGATAGAGTTGAGCATACTTGTGCAAAATTTTTCTAGTGAGAAAAAGCTATGTATCTTCACTCATATTTATGATATATGCAATACAGATAGCACAGTTTTGAGCAGTGGCTTTCCCCAGATATAGCTTGTGTCATGTGCCATTAATTTATCTTATTCCTGTTCATATTGTTTTCATCGATTTATTGGCTTCCACTATTTGAAAGTAGAAGTAGATTCTTGTCATGCGCTTTAGTACATTGCATGAGCTTGTGAATCTACAAGATTTTCTACAAAATCCCTCCTATGTTTTGTATTAAATCAGATGAGAATGTGGATCTATTACAATGAAAACTTCAACCCTTGAAGCTCAACCTACACTGCAAACCTGATCTCCTTCTCTATGACCTGCTCTAACCAACACTTAGCCAAAATAGGCCTCAACCTTCCTCCTATTTCCTTATGCAATCCTTGTGGAAATTAGCTCCTTAAATATAGGGAAATTACCTATTTCCGTGCACAAACCTTGAAGTAGTTGACCACATGCTATAATGCAAAACTTGTACACTCAACTAGTATACAATTGACAATCACAATGTGCCTTTCCTCCACTCCAACTAGGAAATTCGAATTCCATGCATGACTAGGGTTATTTTTTAGTAAATTGATCAGTTAACTGAGAGATCAGTGAGTTAACAACAGTTATACTACTCAACTATACTCCTATTGAGTCTATTCTAGACCGGAGCTCAACTAACTGAGTTTAACTAACAATAACTCCACTAGGTTACCAGATTTTAGCAGTGAACCCATGAACAACTCTAATTCTAGCCTACAAACTTGAATTTACTAATTTAACTAAGTAATTTGGCCATGTCACTCCCACTAATTGCAACTCAAGTCATCCTGTTGATGTGGAAAATTGAATTTCTTCATTTGACTAAGGCACAAGTCAAATGAAACCTTTTCTTACTACAATTTAACACTCCCTCTTAGCAAGAAACTAATTATGCACAATCCCAATCTTGCTTCAATGGAATGTATCGTAACACAATTAAAACTCCCTCTCACTGTTGTTTTTTCTGCAACAACTGCAACTAAGAAGCATTGAAAATCCTAAATTAAATGTGTCTCTTAGTTGCAACTACCTTCTGAGTCTCTGGTTTCTACTAACTTGCAATTGTCAGTCAAGTTCTTAGTACATCAATTAACACTGATCCTTCTACTAGTGAATACTATGGGCCCTTGTAGCAAGGGTAATGATCCAAGAGAAGAGTATATTGCAAATGTTTTTTCTCTCCTATTGACCCTGCGTAAATCTTTGCAACTCTGGGACTAAAGCTCTACATCACCTTGTTAGTGTCAGTATTTGCAGCCTTCCTCCAGTGATCAAACATGCTCTTACAAAGTGATTTTAAGGTGTCAAGGTCAAATTTTGTCATTTCAGTGAGTCTTCAAGTAAAATTTGGTCACTAGGTATTAGGTCTAGGGTTTCCTTTTACTCCTTTCAAAGTTGTCCAAATGTCGGTCCATGTCACCATTCAGCTGAGTGTACCATCATTAAGAGGGTTTTCATTATAATTTCAGGTTCCAACAGGTCATTTTACACCTTGTTCATGCTTCAATTGTGCCTAGGTAAGGTTCATTTCCCTCTCTTAGGGTTTTGAAGGTAATTTCTCTTGGATGGTCAAATCATCAACAAAAATTGTATCCTGATGTTCATACACCTTCGCCTATCCTTAGTGTACCTTATTAAACACTTCCCATCGCTGATATCCCTCAAATTCCTCATTTTCACACAAACCCTAGTTTCTTACTACAACTTGACAATTTTTTGGGCTAGGCCTGTGTTTTTCCCTTTTGGACCCCTTCCCCTCACTCAATGTTTGAAATTCAACTTTCCCCTACTTCCTAACATCCCTCCATACTTCCCAAAATTTTCTCAAGAATTTACAATCCCCTTATCCAGTTCATTTCACTTCATTTCGACAAATCCTCTGTTCCACGCATCAGGATAGGTTTTACTCCAATGATTTTTCTGAGAAAGAAAAGATGAATTTGGGAAACATGAGAGAGGTTTTTGTCCAAAATAGTCCAAGGAAGAAAAACCTCCTTCAATTTTTACACAGGTGTCATGGTTTTAAAGAAATGTCAAAACTACAGTTGCCTCAGGAGAATTGATGCACCTCTAAAGTGACCTTGGGAAAATCAATATTTCTCCTAGCTAGGTTGGCCTAATGACTTATTTGATGAGTCAAATGATAAGTAGACACAAATATATTTTTAATGACCTATCATGAGCTCAATTTGGAGTTGAGGAAGACTTTCAAAAGTTTAATGCAACAGTACTCTGCCTTTAGGCAGCCTCATTTTGCACATTTTGACCAGTCTTGGGAGATTTGTTTTTTGACAGAGCAAATGAACTCCAAATTGAAACATTCTAGTTGGGTTGGAAAGTAGACTCAAGAATATTTCTAATGAGCTATCCCGTGCCCAATTTGGACACCAGTAAGGCCTCCAAAAATCTCCTGAAAAAAGGCGCTATGCATTGAGCCGACGCTACGCATTGGGCAACGCTCTGCAGTGTAAATTTTGAACAGGTGTGACACATTGAGAGGGTGTGGCGCACTGGGTTTGTGGCATGGCACATAGGGCCACAAGGTTGATTTTACTCACAACCTCCTCCAAAATTGCAAAATTTCTAAATCCTCACCTTGTCCAAGTAAGTTAACATTCCTCGATGACCAATGAATGAGTTTATCTTGGTGCTTATGGTGATTTAATGGGAAAAAATTGAAACCCTACCTCCTTGTATCTCTTGTCAAAAACAATTGCATAGGGTTTATAAATTGTATTTCTTGCTGCTAATCCCACTCCTAGCCATTTCTCGCTCCCTCACTCCTTTATTAACTCATTCATTTTCTCCCTCTCTTTACATTCTCATCTACCTACTCCCATATCCCCAAAACCCTAAAACCCTAACTTCGGGTGAAACGTTAGTTTTCTTCATTGCGCTAATGGTTGTATACCCTATCCCCTTAATCCCACTCCCCTCATACATTTTCCCCTTAATCCCATTCTCCACATATAATTCCATAAACCTTTTCATTCCCCAAAAACCTATAGCTAGCATCAAATCCTCCCCTCATCAGTCCCACTCATCCATGGAGCTCAAAAACATAAAGAAAAACTGGCAAGCTGCTAAGAGGAGGAAAACCAAATTGACAACACTTGAAAGGGAAATTTAAGACTAATTGTAAATCTTGGCTCGAGGTGACAAACGTGCACTTGGAAAAGATGCTGGAGAAAGCCAACAAAGAGAAAAATATGTTAAGGAACATGGCATACCACTACTTGGCGAGAAACAAGGTGTGCAAAGCAAGAATCAGGGTTTTGAAGGCTAAGTTGAAGAAAGCATCAAGGAAGCGAAAAGAGCAAGATAGAATCTAGATCTTGGCTGAGGCTTCCTTGGCCCAACACCACACTTAATGAAGAACACTCAGCCCAAATTTCAAAAAATTTGGGACACTTTTTGCAATTTTGGAATTTTTGGGCCGAAACACAGGTTTTTCTGCCCAATGCACTGCGCCACCTGGTGCTCGCTTTTGATGGAGGACTCCTTTTGAGGATAACTCAGTGTTTTTGGATTTTCCATGAAAAAATATGCATGCTCATAAATGGCCAAGAAATTTTGATAGGTTTTGAGCCCCCAAAAAGGTCAAAACCACACCAAAAATGACCTTTCTGCCCCTTTTTGGACACACAAGAAGCAACATTGGGAGAACTCAGTTTTAGAGGGGAAAATGGAGGCCAAATTTAGAAATTCCACTTGTTCTGGAAAGTAGACAGGCAAACCTTTCCAAAAAGCCTACTTGGAGAAAATTTGGACACTGTTAAGGTGTCCAAAATCAGCTTCAAAAGGGCATTACACATAGGGAAATCAGCGCGACGCATTGGAGGAATTTTGCTCAGTTTGACCAAAAATACTCTGTTTTTCGCCTAGTTTCTTGACAGTTTGACTTTTCTCCTTCTTAATATCAAACTCATGATGTAATTTAATATGTATTGATGGATATTGATGTAATTATGCTAAATTTTCACTCATAGAGGTAGATTCATCCATGAAAAGGTAATTTGCAATTGAATGAATCATTTCCCTAGTTTTCAGAGGCAAGCTGTTCCACTGCCTAGTTTTTAATTCTCAGTTTAGAATTTGTTGGAACAACTCCTAAACTTATGAGCTCGACCCCTAGAGGCTAGGATGAGTTTTTGTTTGCCTATATCTTGTGATTTTTCAGTCATTAGCAAAGGTTGGACTTTTGAGAAAGCTTGGAACTTCATTGTATACACATTTCAACAGTTTTGGCTAAGGAATAGACCAGGGTTTGCAACACTTTATGGGATTAATGTGGCATCTTTCTTTGTTATTGTGTTTCCTTCTGTAATTGTAAGTTTACCTGTGTTTTATGTATGCCATCATCTCTCTTTGCTTCATGTTAACTAAATCAAACAAGGATAAAGGTAGAATCAATTGAAATTGTAGTGCTCTACCTAGGGTTTGTTTAGTTATTTATGTTTTCAGCTGTTTGAAGAGGATCCCTGAGACTTTCTTGCCCTATTCAACTTCTCACCTGTCTAAAGCTCTCCATTTCATTCAATTTGAAGTACCAAATCATTTGCCTACCTTGCCCCATAGAGATCTCTGCAAAACTGAGCCTCATTCCCAGACCCAAAATCTGCCTTTCCATTTGAGCCAACAAAACATCATCAAATTTAATCAAAACTCCTTTGCACACATACCTAGCCTAAAATCAGTCTACACATCAAGTCATCTCAAGCCACATTGATCATTTTTTGCTGAGATTGACCAGGAGAGAGCCCTCTCCCGACCTGGTAGGGCTAGCTACCAGGTTAAGCGTGGTTTGATGTTATCCTAGATCCTGCCTTTCTCAGCTTGAGGTAGATTTAGGCACGAACACACCCCACCTCACTCCTAAAGGTATAACTGAATGCATGGTGAAATATACTTCTAGCTTGTAGTTATTTTTAACTTAAACACCAATTTGTTTACTTTTCTAGTAGAAACATGCTTAAGAAAATATCTCCCCTTACTTACCATCACATCATATCCATGGTTTTCAAGTACAACTACAAAAAATAGATTTTCTTCAAACCAGGAAAAACATTAAATCCTTTAGGTGAATATGGGAGCCTGAATCCTTCTTAATAGTGATAGTGCCAATCCCTTTGGAACTATACCTTCCATGATCTCCAAGCTCTATGTGTGATTGTAGGTCCTTCTCCTCCAGGTTACCAAGGAAATCTTTATTTCCTATCATACGATATGAAGCAATGGAGTCTAGGTACACTCACTCCCTCTACTGTGATTTCCATGCAAGAAATGAGGGTGAAATCCAACTTGAAGTGTGATGTAAGAACATATCCTCTTGCTCTTGTTGTAGGATCCTTATTGGATTTCTTATGTGGACACTTGGTTGAATAGTGTCCATATTGATGTTATTGAAAGCATTTAATTCTACTTAGGTATTTCTTCCTTCCATGGTTCTAGATGGATTCTGCCTCACCTTGGGTCTTCTATCCTTAAATGACATTATTTCTTTTTCCAAATAGAGCACAATATACTTCCTCATTAGATCTAGATGTGACACCATCTCTAGTGTTTCTTCTAATCTCCTCCTACACCAAATTAGAACAAAGTCTCTCCCAATCTAGTAGCTTGTCTCTTCCATTAACTGAATCTTGATAGTTGTGCTAGGACTTTGGAAGGCCAAGGTGTGCTAAGATCACAAGTTCAGATGACGCCACATTTTCTCCTACTCCTCCAAGTTCATCTCAAACCTGAGTGAATCTGGATAGCTATTGAGGAATAAGTTCATTTTTTTTGCATGTGAATGTTCCCTAGTTTGTCTCTCAATGCCAATTTCTTAACATCACTATTGCTCTGGAATATATCCATGATATTTTTCCACATTTAAAAATAAGTATCCTTTCCATGTAAGTTCGAAAGTACATGATCTCTAAAACCCTCTAGAGTAATCCTCCTAGATTTTGTCGTGTCTTTCGTCCATTGAGCAAGTGCTTATGAATTTGATGATGCTAGTTTTGGAATATAAATTGTGTGTATTCCCATACTCCATTTTCATCCATGAAAACTTCCATCCTATCTTTCCAAGCACAAAAAATTGAGGTGCCCTCCAATGCATACTCAAGCCTCAATCCATTGAAAGACATTTTTCTTGCATTGAAGAGAATCAACACCAAAAACTCTGCAAATTGAAATTTCTCTGAGATAGGATATGGAACAAGGTTTCTATGTAGCCTTTTAAAGCTCTGATACCATGTTGAAATGGCAAGAAATTTTCTACTGCTAATGAATTCAAACTGAAAACAATAGACACAAATTTCTTCTACTCAATTTGTAGAAATGAAAACATACAAAAGAAACACATGAAATTACATGAAACCATTCAATCAAAATGAAACACAATATTTTTACTTGGGAACCCAACTAGGAAAAATCCCTCCTCTATTTTGTATTAAATATAGAAATTATGATGTATATTTGTGACTGCTCTTGAAGTTTTAATCAAAATCACAAGACACAAACCTACTCTACTGCTCCGCGGAATTCAATTCACAATTTAGAACATCAATCATAAACATGCAATTAGAAATATCACACATGCACATGGTATTTTTCTAGGGGAAATAAATATGCTATAAACCCCTTTGCTTGCTTTCATTAATATGATGAATAGAGATGTATTACAATTGCTTTGCTCAATTGAGCACAACCTATAGGTGAATACCCTATCTCTATGCTCACTAAGAAGATCTGACACAGACTTAGTCAATTTATGTCGCTGCTTGAGCCCCTATTCCTCGTGCAATTCCTTGAGAAATTAGGCCTCTATTATTTAAGAAGTTCCTCCAATTGATTGCACAATTCCCAAGTTTTATCATTTGACTGCATGCAACACCTATACACTCAAGACTAATCTACAATTGATGTTACACTACCTTGGAATTTCCACCACAACCAGGGAACTCGAATTATCTGCATGCACTAGCTAATTTGGGCTAATTGATCAGTTAATTGGATGATCACTGAGTTTGACTGAAGTCCCATTGCACAACTAACTTTCCACTAGTTCATCTAACAGTTAGAACTAGTTTAACTGAAAACAACTTGAAACAACTCACCTTGATTGCTACAAATTTGCAATCACACATGCTTGATTGAACTCTAACTCCTCTAACTTGAATTTACTGAGCTAACTAAGTGATAAGAGCCATGTCACGTCAGATAACTGCATCCAAGGTGTCTGCTGATGTGGAAATTCTAATTTTATCAATTTAATCAAGGAAAATGAAATTGAGAATTTCTTGTTGCATTTTTTCAACACTCCCTCTCAATAAGAAAGGGATTATCAACTGCCCCTATCCTGCACCTGTGGAACTCGAACTTCCCTCTTGACAAGGCCTTTGTCAAAATGTCAGAATCATGTTCCTCTATCAAAATGTACTGTAGCAACATTATCTACCTCTGCATACAATCTCATAAATGGTGATACCAAATATCTATATGCTTGGATTGATTGTGAAATATAGGATTCTTGGAGATCTTTATGCAACTCTTATTATCATTGTAGATCACAGTTGGATCCATTATCTGACCAAACAGTCCCACAAGTATCTTTCTCATCAATATTGCCTCACATGATGCTTGACTTGTGGCCATGTATTATGCTTCTGTCAAGTTGAGCACCACGGATATTTGGTTCCTGCTATACCAGGAAACAATTGCGGACCCAACACTGAAAATTCCATTTGATGTACTCTTTTGGTGTGATGGAATCCCCACCCAATCTGCATTTGTGAAGCCACACAAATTCCCTTCCTCCGTCCATCTGTACCATAGTCCAAACTAAGTAATGTCTCTGAGGTATCATAAAACATGCTTAGTGTCCTTCAAAAATAATTTGGTCAGCCTAACCATAGCTTGGATCAGTTGGTTGAATGCGTAGCACATATCTAGTCATGTGTTCACAAGATATATCAGTGAACCCACCAGTTGCCAATGAATGGTAGCATCCACTTCCTCACTTGAAGTAGCATCCTCTTTCCTCCAATTGGTTGCTAGAGGTGTCTCCATGGGTTTGCAACTCCCCATGCAGAGTCTCTGCAATATCTCATTTGCATACTTTCCTTGAGAGACAAATAGTTCTCCATCTCCTTTCCATACTTCCAACCTGAGGAAGTAGTGCATGAGACCCATGTCCTGTATTTCAATTTCTCTTGTAAGGTCCTCCTTGCAATATTTGATCAATTACTCATCATTAGTTAAAATAAAATCATCAACATAGAAGACAATAATAAAAAATTTACCTTCTACCAACATATGATAAAGGTTTTCATCTACTTCCTTTTTGGTATAGCCAAAACTAGTGAGATAGATATTGATCTTGGTGTACCAAGCATGGGGTGCTTGTTTGAGACCGTACATTGCTCACTTGAGTCTACATGCATGGGACTCCCGATCAAATGTCTCAAAACCTTCTGGTTGCTTGATATACACCTCCTCGTTAATAACGCCATTGAGAAATGCTATTTTTACATCCCTTTGTTGGATCTTCCACCGCATCCGCATAACCAGAGAAAGAATTGATCTAATGGATGAGTACCTTGCTACAAGAGCAAATGTCTCCTCATAGTCAATTCTATCAACTTGAGAGTACCCCTTGACCAAAAATATGGCCTTATACTTCTCTATTCTTCTATCTGCTACCTTCTTAACCTTGAAGATCCATCTCGAACCCAAAACTTATTTATCTATTGGTCTTGGGACCACTTCCCAGACACTGTTCTTTATAATGGATTCATATTCTCCCACCATTGCATCAACCCATACAGGTTTCTCTACTACTTCCTTGAAAGAGTATGGCTTATTCTCTACAAGATCAGTCATTAGAGCCATGTATCTAGTGTACCATTAAGGTGATGTTCTCTTCTTGTGAAAATTTGAAGGAGTTCCCACATTCTCCCTTGCATCCTACACAGGTCTATCAGCTTCCCTAGTCCTTTTCATTCCTTCTATGGATGGTTCTAGTTCAGTGGTTGTCTCCAATATTTGCTCCATAATTTGTGGCTACTCAACAAATTCCTAAGGCTCCTCATTTGGAACTAAAAGTTCCTCTTCTGGTGGGATCTGAAGCTCCCTCTCAAGAGAGCACCACATCACTATCTCCTCATCAAGCTTTACATCCCTTCGCACAACTGTCATTATGAGGGATGAAAAGTACACACAGTAGTTGTGAGGAGTTTCTATGTAAGTCACAAATACCCCAAATTATGTTGTTGGCTCAAGCTTATTCCTTGATTCTTTGAAGACATGGCAGTAGAAAGAGGCTCCAAAAATCCTGAAGTGCGACACGTTCGGCTTTCTCCTTGAGAAATGCTCCTATGGTGTAATCATGCCCAAAATCTGAAGAGGACTTCGATTCTACAAATAGAATGTTGTGTTGCAAGCTCTGCCCACAAATGCAGTAATAGGCCTTGGTCATGCAGCATATCCATCGTAGCTACCACAATGCTACAATTATCTCTCCCAGCCACCTCGTTCTACTATGGGTTGTGGGGTGTTATCGACTCTCATAGAATGCATTCTTTCACATAGAAAAAATTGAATTAATTCGATACGTACTAACCTCCATTATCTCTCCTAAGAGCCTTCACCTTCTTGTCAGTTTATTTCTCAACTAGTACCTTAAATTTGAGAATGTCTCATCATTCTTCTACATGAAGAAGATCCAACACTTCCTTGAGAAGTCATCAATAAAAATGGCAAAATATTTGTGTCTGGCAGTGGAGTTTGTCGAGAAAGGTCCACGGACATCTGAGTGGATCCTTTCCAAGACTACATGTTCTTTGTTGTCTCGATCATGGAATGTGGATTTTGTGTACTTCCCCAAGGTACGTCCTTTGCATACATGATGCTTCTCAAGTGCTCCTTTAGGGAGGCTAGTGGTTATTTGCCACATAATCTTCAAGGCACCATGATGCAAATGACTAAGCCTTCTATGTGAAAGTTCATCGACATCACAACCTGCACTTTCTCCACCTTTTTGCTTAATGCAACATAGTCTTCCACATCTAGCTTATACAAGTTCTTCACACCAAACCTTGATATTCTTCACCTATCCCATGGCTATGTGTCTCAGGAATGCCTTTCCTTTGCTGAAGATCACATCATAACCACTGTCTTCCAAAACTGCAACAAATATGAGATTTTTCTTTAGTCTCGAAGAAAACATGAGATCCTTGAGCCTGAGAGGGGAGCCTGACTCCCTCTAAAAGGTGATTGTACCAACCCCGGTTGCGCTATACTTTACATAATCCCCCATCTCGATGTGCATTTGGATATCTTTTTTCCTCTAGGTCACTGAAAAATCTCTACACCCTATCATGTGGAATGATGCACCCGAGTCCAAGTACCACACACTCCCCATCACTTAGCTTTCCATGCATGAAATAAGGGTAAAGTCAAGCTCAAATTGTGAATCCAAGGCTTCACCTACTGCTCCTCATGAGGTCTTCTTTCTTGCCTTTTTGTGTGGATACTTTGTGGCATAATGCCTTAATTCATGACAATGGAAGCATTTAATTTTGGAAAAAAAAAAATCTTCTTGCCCCCTTTGGATAGATTCTGGTTTGGATTGCAATTTCTTCCTTTTTCCATTCTTTTGCTTTCCAACCAATGTGAATTTTTCTTCATCCTTCCCATTGGATGAAGTCCCATCTCCAGTATTCTGCCCTATTCCTCTTGTACCAAATCAAAACATAAGATTTCCCAATTCGGTAGTTTCTCCCTCCCGTTCATCGAATCTTGATAGCTATTCCAACTCTTGGGAAGGCTCAGAAGGGCTAGGGTTACCAAGCCATCTTCTGCAACATTAGCACCAACCCCACCAAGTTCACCAGAAACTTGTGTGAAATTGCTTAAATACTGCAGAATAGTGTTATTCTTCTGCATATTGATATTTCGAAGTTTATCCTTGAGCGAAAACTTCCCATGGTCACTAATATTCTCAAATAGCTATGTCAATGCTTTCCATAGTGAAAACAAAGTTTATTTTCCATGGAGATTTGAGACAATGTGATTCCATACTGCCTCCAATATTATTCTCCTTGCCTTGGTTACATCTTTTTTCCAATAAGAAAGGTTATGGGCATTGGATTCTTGTGGTTTTGCAACATCTGTCTTGATGTATTCTAGCAATCCATTGTCATCCAATACTTCCTCCATGCGATCCTTCCATGCAATGAAATTAGAGCTTCCTTCCAAGGAATACTCTAGCCTTAGCTAGTTGAAGGTCATCTTTTCAACTTGGAAGAGATATTGCTGTAGTGAACATCAAAATCGAACCTCTTAAGAAGTAACTTTGAAATTCCTACTCTAATGTGAATCTTGCTTCGATACCATATAGAAATTATGATGTATATTTGTAATTTCTCATGAAGTTTTAATCAAAATCGCAATACACAAACCTACTCTACAGCTCTGCAGAATTTAATTCACATTTTAGAACATCATTCACAAACATGCAATGAGAAATAACACACATGCACACAATACTTTTCTAGGGGAAAGCTATTTGATAAAACCCCCTTTTCTTTCTTGCATTAATATGGTGAATAGATATGTATTGCAATTTATTTACTCAACTGAGCACAACCTAAAAGTGAATAACCTATCTTTGTGCTCACTTAGAAGATCTGACCCAAACTTAGTCAATTTATGCCTCTGTTTGAGCCCCTATTTCCTTGCACAATTCTTTGAGAAATTAGGCCCTTATTATTTAAGAAATTCCTCCAATTGATTTTGCAATTCCCAAGGTTGATCATTTGAATGCATGCAACACCTGTACATTCAAGATGAGTCTACAATTAATGTTACACTTCCTTGGAATATCCACCATAGTTGGGGAACTCAAATTCTGTACATGCACTAGCTATTTTGGGTTGGTTGATCAATTAACTGGATGATCACTGAGTTTGATTGAAGTCCCACTGTACCGTTGACCTTCCACTAGTTCCTCCAACAATTAGAACTAGTTTAACTAAAAACAACTTGAAATAACTAACCTTGAATGCTACAAATTTGCAATCACACATGCGCAATTGAACTCTAACTCCTCTGACTCGAATTTACAAAGCTATTTGAGTGATAAGAGCCATGTCACCACAATTAACTGCATTCAAGTTGTCTATTGACGTGGAAATTCATTTTTTCTCAATTTAATCAAGGAAAAATAAATTTGAGAATTTCTTGCTACATTTTTTCAACATTAAATTAGATGAGAATATGGGTCTATTATAATGACAACTTCAATCATTGAAGCTAAACCTGCACTGCAACACTGATCTATTTCTCTTTGACCTACTTTGATGAACGCTTAGCCAAAATAAGCCTCAACCTTCCTCCTATTTCCATGTGCAATCCTTGAGGAAATTAACTCCTAAAAGATAGGGAAATTCCTTATTTTCTTGCACAAATTTTGAAGGTATTGACCACCTGCTCCAATGCAAAACTTGTACATTCAACTAGTATACAATTGACAATTATAATGTGCATTTTCCTCCACTCCAACTAGGTAATTCAAATTTCATGTACGGCTAGGAATATTTTTAAGTAAATTGATTAGTTGACTAAGAGATCAGTGAGTTAACAATAAGTATACACCTCAACTAAACTCCCACTGACTCTATTCTAAACTAGAGCTTGGATAACAAAGTTGAACTAACAATAACTCCACTATATTGCTAGATTTTAACAATCAACCCACGTACAACTCTACTTCTAGCCTACAAACTTGAATTTACTTATTTAACTGAACGATTTGGCCATGTCACTTCTGCTAACTAAAACTCAAGTCATCCTGCTAATGTGGAAAATTGAATTTCTCCATTTGACTAAAACACAAGTCAAATAAAATCTTTTCAGACTAAGATTTAACATCAATATCAAATATCATTTTATATCAGGAAATCAAATATTTCTCTTACCATTGGGCATTGATTAAATCACGAGATACTACCATATACGAGGCCGAAAAGGTTGGATGTGGAATACCTCAAAGATGGATATGAATTACAGCCCATTCATGTACTCAAAATTGCGAAACCTCGGAACATGAACATTAACATTAATAAGGAGATGCCAAAAACGATGAAAATAAGCGTGTGTATGTGATTTTGGATATACAGAATACTTAATTTAATCGGTTTTATAAGAATTTTTTATTACAATTCTTTTTTCGGTGAGATACTCAATTTTTTTGAGGAAGAGGAAGAAAATAAAGGATAAAAAGGAGTATAGAGATATTAAGTTTATGTCAATTTGTATAGAGATTCTTGTAATTCTAGAAGATAGAATAGAAATGCATTTTAATTAGTATTATTTTTAAAATAAATTTAGCTAGCAAAATTTAAAATTTTGCTGGATTAAAATTGTTCTTATATGAGTTCTTAATGGTAATAATTCTCAATCTTACATTTATATGAAAATGTAAAAAATAATTAAATTGTCGTTTATATCTCGATTGAATTGAAAACTAAAAAGTTAAACATTTGAAATTCTCGTAATCATATTTTGATAAAAATGAAACTTTGTTCATATCTTGGGGAAAAAATCATTTGGATGTCATTTTTTATTCGAGAAAGACATAGATAAAGATAGTCCTTATTTAATTTGATTGAGGGGAGGAATGGTAAGTAATTTGATTCATTCAACATTAGCTTTGTAACAGGGTTTTCTTAACATTTTTCTAAAGTTTTATTATTATTATTTGTTTTATCATTATGATAATAATTGAAAACTTGTTAGAGAGTTTGTTCAAGTGTTTTTTTTATAATTTCACGTATAAAAATGAAAACTTTGTTCATATCTTCGGGAAAAAACCATTTGGATGTTATTAGTCCCTGCCCTTCGGGCTGGCAGGGACTATAGTAATCGGTTTTCACCGATAGCATTAGTTTGGCACAGAAATCCACAGAAATCCATAAACATATTTCACGTTAAACCAAAGTTTGCGGATATATTTTATTAAATTTTATGTTTGCCGATACACGCAGCCAATGGATGGAAAGATCGTCTTATTTGGCCTCAGTACGAGGCATAACTTAGGAAAATTTTACAAAATCATTTCGCTAATTGGTACAGGTTTGAAGTAATGCTATCTTCGAGATAGCATTAGTTCGTTAACATTAAATGTTAACTGGGTTACATTAAGGATATCGCCGCTTAGCCTAGGTTACGTTATGTCCCTCCACACCTCCACCTCCACACGTCCACGCCTGCCATCTGCCATACATGCACGCCTACGCCTGCCACCAACTTTCCTCTTATACTCCCCAAGGTGCGGGGTGCTTGTTCAACCTGGTCGCCTGAAGATGGGAATCGGCTCTGCGGCATCTACAAACGGAGCAGCTATCACCACGCCTGCGTTTGCCAGACTGGTAATCTTCGTTTCATTGATGTTGCTGTTGCTGTGTTTGTGCCTTCTGCAGTTTCATTGATGTTGCTGTTGCTGTGTTTTCAGGTCCAGGTAGTCAGACGGCGTTCGACAGCGTTCGACAGAGTCAAGATCTGCTCAACTCCTGCACAAATGCAACGTAAGGTATTATCTTGTTCTGCCTTTCCTCAGACAAATTGTATGGGCTACAGAAAATTTGTGAGCAAGCTTACAATAGGCAGATCACAATAAGTGATGAGAACAAACCTCTGTAAAAATATGTAAATATTGATTAGCATCATTTTCTTAATAATGTCGGTGACAGCTTCAGAGAAACGCATCGGATGCTATCGGATTGCCGGAGAAGGAGACCGAGCAAAACTCAGCTTCGAGTTATACAATTAACTTTTCATTGCAGCTTTGCGGCATTGTGCACGGCCGAGTGAATAAACAATAAAGCCTGCAACTGGCAGTCAAAACCCATGGCGATATGGAGAAACTAGTAAAATTAAAAAATATTTTCTACTCCAGCCAGTTCATGTGTGTTTTGGCTCTCGGATTAAGTCTGTACTAAATTTTTTAATTTCAAATGCAGTCAACTTACCATTCCTTTTTCTTTAATGGCTCATCGAATATGCAACTCGATATATTTATAATTTATGAATTCATTTTCTTTTGCGACCGACGAGACTCTAGTGTTCATGTACCCACATATGATTGTACTAACAGTGAAATAGATTTCTAACAGTCCAAAGAAATATTTGCATCTACGTGCTGAATGAAAGGGCCGAGCCCTACTATGGATGGGCAGACGCTGTTGGAAACTCGGCAGGTGACTAAAAGACTGTCTCTGCTACTCCACAAGTTACAATAAGATTTGTTCAAGGAATTTTTTAACATGACTATCTATATAAATTATTAAAATGTTTGTTATATAAAACTTTTACATTTTCTGAGTTGTTATACATATATACATACCTGTAAACTCCTTCGTTGATTTCTGAGGACGCTGGACCGCCCAGGTTTTGGTATGGCCGCGCGTCTGGAGACACCTTGACTTCAAACTGCAACAGGGGGCATTTTCTTTTGTTATTAGGGATCAGGAGTGCCTATCATGCACCCATCGGCCTTCATTTCTTCAATCAGATTTCTATTCTCTGTAGAGAATACAAGTTTTCATTTCTTCAATCAGATTCCTATTCTAAATTGGCAGAATTGTTATCGCAGACCTGATTTTCCTTTTTTATTCCTTAACCTAAAGCAACAAGCATTTCCAAACCCAAGACTTATTTTTTTAATGAAAATCGAGGATCTGTTACCTAATGCCCATCCATATGCTTTAGTGTCCCTCTGGAATCCTGCGTGAGATTCCTGGATGAAATATTTTGAAGCACAAAGAGCCTTGTCAATCCGAGTTTTGGGAGCCTCCGTAAGACAGAAAGCAGTCTCGCTAATTCTATAACTCGTTCTCTCATTAAATCCAGAAATCTATGCCATGAATGATGAGCAAGAACGCCATGAATTTAACGGGCAAGATCCGCAGGTGCCTCGGCTAACTCTCTCTGCAACTGTTTCACTTCACGTCGCAGAACTGAGATCGCTCCCACGCAACCATAAACGGGATCTTTCAACAGCCAACAGCCATCAGAGGGAGGCGGGCATGCAAGATATATTACTGCCATCTGAAGGATTTCTGGATGCTGGGTAATGAAGGCAGCTGGTCGATGAGATACGTGGCGTGGCAAGCGGGCGCCAAAAGGATCATGCATAGACGGAGCCCAGGTCTATCTATGTATTTGCTTATTATTTACACGATTAATACTTTGCTTTATTTTAGATGACGTGAACCAAATAATAATATAATATTAAAACCCTAGCCATGCGTCAGCGTTTAACCTTAGTTCCTCGCATGTTTGACTTAGCGCACGCACTCAAACTTGGGACCAAGTTAAGTCGGCTCAGCAGAAGGGCTGATCAAGTTTGACTCAGAGGAGTATTGGGTAACACAGAGGAGTTTTCCAACTATGACTTGTATATTAGAACAACTAACACAACATTTCATACACAGAATATGGTTAGAGGTTGCAATCTAATAAAAAAATACTCAACTCATTTTAACAGTAAGATCCTAATATTTAAAAACAGCTAAAACTAAGAATGTTTCGCGATGTGATGAAATGGGATATCCTAAATCATTTTCCCTTTAACAAGAATAATAAATTTCCAATTTTTTCCACAGCTCCCATAAACATTGGAAAGAAGGCCATAACTCTTCTTATTATTTGAATAACATGCTAAAAAAACAAACATTTCTCAATACGTCCTGATTACAACGTAATAATGACAAAAATAACAATTGATCCATACCGAAAATAAATCAGAGCCTTGAAGAGCTACCACTAGTGAATCAATTAATATAGAAGCACGAAATTTAACAGTTATTACACCGATGGAAAGAACACTACCCGCAACAGATCTCAACGCGTCTTTGTTGTTCTTCTACATACAGTTACATGCGCCTCGTAAAGTTGTTGCTTCTTTGCCACTTGGGGTCTGCCACCGATGATTGCTGCTCTTGCTCTCGTTGATCAGCGTCTTAAAACGAGCTACTTCGCAGATTCGTGAGCGCAGTTGGAAGAAGACGACAGATTCGTGTGCGCAGTTGGGTAAAAGACAATTCAGGAATCACGGATGTCCAGTAACCTGGTGTCCAGGACAGTTGTGACCAACACACATGTCTACGGTCCCTGGGTACAAGACAATTCAGGAATCACCAGGACTGTTGTGACAAACACACTTGTCTATGGTAACATGCCGACTGCTGAGTGCTGCAGGGCTACTTGCATCTTACAGCTACTTGCCAAATCAATCAGGGAACTTTCTTCCTCTGCAGCCCTCGGTTAATCAGCCAGCCCGTTCATTTGTTTCTTGGGTCAGGCGGGGTTCTTCAATCAGTGGCAGGGACTTGCTGCTTCGCAGCCTCCCTTGTTTTTTATTTGAGAAAGACATAGATAAAGATATAGTCCTCATTTTGGTAATTTGATTGAAGGGAGGAATGGTAAGTAATTTGATTCATTCAACATTAGCTTTGTAACAAGGTTTTCTTAACATTTTTCTAAAGTTTTATTATTATTATTTGTTTTATCATTATGATAATAATTGAAAACTGGTTAGAGAGTTTGTTCAAGTGTTTTTTTTATAATTTCATGATTCTCAAATTTTGATATAAATTGATGGCGCATGTTATATAAATTTAAGTGTATTTGATGTTGAAGAATAATTATGATAATGATTTATCTATATATAATCTAGTAACATTATAATAAGTATTAACTTATTTTGTTAATATTTTAATGTTAATTTACTTTCAATTGGTATTTTTTAAATAAATAAATAATTTTTTTATAACTTAAATTAAAATTTCATAAATATTCAAAAATCTATTATAAATATATGAATTAGTTTTGTTTTATATTTATAATTTCTAATTATTGTAATGTCAATACATAATATTAAATTATGTTGATTGGTCTCATTTATAAAAGTTGATTGGCGTATAGATGATAGAAAATGATGCCTTTGGCATATATCAACCACGTTTACTAATGTGGTTGTGCCAGTAGTATATTGTTGAGGTAATATTGATTTGAACATAAAGTAATTATTATAACCTTGATTCTATGAATGATGGGTTTAACATAATTGATTTAGAGGCCCATTATATTAAGAAATCAATGGTATTTTTCCAAGGTATTTGAAGTGATGAAGTCTATTTAAAGGCTTAAAGTACTTAGTTGTAATATGCTTCCAAGGAAATAATAGATATCTATTTAGATGGTGGTTTTCTCAAGTAGGAGTCCCTAAGGTAAATATTGATTCTATGTGCTTGTTTGTGTTTCTTATGCCTATCCCATTACGATATTTCAATCTCTTCATTTTTACATTTTGTATCAGAGACCAATAATCTATACTTTTCGGTTAGAGTGGCTTAGACATTTCTTGGATGGTGGATCATAGTATATTACACCTAAATTCTCTTATGAGAATGCTCTGACATTGGGATCCATCAAGGGAGAGAAATATGTCAACAATGTTGCATGAGATATGTTTGTTTCGTTGTCCCAGTAGTGAAAAGTACATGGAAATGCATCATGAGGATTAATATGGAGTATTGTAGTTAAGGAGTGCTTGATTTATCTCATTGCATTTGTAGAAAAGAGGAATGTGAGATAGAAATAGGTAGATGCTTCAATAATCGTTTGCTCAGGCATACATTGGTAAGATAAGTACTTGATCATGAATCACTTGATAATTGCACTTGGCGTAAGCATAATGTGGTTAGTTAAGTACGTAGATGCTTCAAACATCACATGCTCATGCATACAATTCTAAGGGATTTTATGGATTTGGATTTCATCATATATCTAAATGGGAACATAACTATAATACCTATTTAAGCTTGTGTATCATCGGTTTAGTGGACCATAGTTGTAAAGTCTATACATAGACCTCCGTCATAGGGGGGATGTCGTACTCTTAGGCACATCATTAATACTGTTTGAAGGTATATGTGGATGGGCCTCCAAAATAGTAATTTAAGGCCCATCAATACACTCCCAAGCACATAAAACTATCTTTGAACCCACATTTTGCACTTGATGGAATATTTTCCTAGCTTAATGGGTTCCTAAAAGAGTTCATTGTGGTTTTCATATTTCATGTTTCTTAACATGTTTATTGTGTGATATTTATAAAGATATTTAGAATATTCCAATAGATCTAGTACTAGTGAGATTTTAGGGACTTGTTCCTTGAAAGAGTAAGACCTAAACTCAACTCGCTCAGGGCATTTAATTCCTCTCCATTTATTATGATGTGGATTTGGAAAAAGATCCCCTTTTTAAGGATGTTTTAGAGGGAAATGCAACCCTTATCTCAACAAGGTTTCTCCCCACTTTAATTATAAATAAGAGTCTCTAATTATCCCAAGAAAAGATAAAGAAGCAAGAAGTAGAAAGAAAGATTAGGCCTTTTGTATTCTCAAGCAAGTTTTGCAATTTTGGAATGTAAGAACAAATTTTTAGTTAATGGAAGAAGTATTCCATTCCAACCCTTAAATTAGTTCTCCTTTAAGGACTCTTAGCATCCTTGGATTAGTATCACCCTAGGAGCTTTAGAGCCCTCTTGTAATTTTGTCGGTATTATGCTTTGCATTTGTTCAGTTTCTAACATTAGCAATTTCGAGAGTTACATTTTAATGATTTTTGTGCATGGTTAAGTAGGAAGTTCTTTGAATAGTTTTTCATTGTAAGTTATTTATGCAAGATGTCATCAATTACAACATTTACTAATGAAATTTCAAGTCTTTCTCTATTACATTTCTCTTGTTGTTATAGATTCTGCAGTTCATTGTTTGCATTCACAACTGATTCCACAACTATAGGAGACAAATAGGATTTGATTTCATGATGATGAATCTTAAATCAAGTTTCCTTGAACCTTGACTAGTTGGATGACATCATTTGCTAGCATTGTCACCTCTTTTACTCATCTTATATTCACATTCTAACTTGTTTACAAGATTGTTGGATTGTTTCTTGTAGCAAAATAAAGACTCTTGAATCATCCTATAACTAGTTCCCTTTTCTTGTCACTTTCTTGCTCAAATTTGCAATAAACAATTGGTTTTACCTCGATGTATTACAACACCTCTGGGATGTTGATGATGAAAATTACACTAGTACAAAATGGCTAATTAGTTACTTAAAAAATGACTAAAATTTGCATATAAACGACTATTTTTCAGTCGCTGACCAATAGTAGCTAATTTACAGTATCTTATAACGTGACCAACTTTCAGCCATTAATTGATTGTCTCAATTTTATTGTCCAATACTATATTTATTCATAAATTTGGTCATTGATTTAGTCATTAATTGCCATAATTAATGACCAAATATAGAACAAAATATATTACTAAATGATCGTCTGAGAAAACCAATTAATGACTAAAGAAATATGACCAAAATGTTGGTCATGTTATAAGATATTGTAAATTAGCTATTAATAGTCATATATATGTAAATTTTAGTCATCATTTGACGCCAATTAATGACCAAATAAAAATGACTAAATTTTGGTCATGTTATAAGATACTGTAAATTAGCTACTAATAGTCGTACATATGCAAAATTTAGTTGTCATTTATAATCACAAATTTATTATTTGCGGTACTCATTTATATTTTTTCAATATGTTCATATTCATTATATAAATGACTACTTTAGTAGTTTATATTCATTTCATTTATTTTCATTAACAATAATTATAAGCAACTAATTTAGTCACATATTTATTTTATTTGTGTTCAGTATAAACTACTAATTAGTAGTTTTAGATTGATTTTATGTGTTCAATATTAATCAACATAAATTAATTAGTATGTTTTTGCAACTAAATATAAAAAAATGTCATACAATGTATATGCTTATCTAATATGAAAACGCAAAGTTACATATATTAATTACAATACTAAATAATATCAAGTGAAACTACAAATAATTTCAACCACATAAATTATATTATATAAAATGTCAAGTATTGCAATATGAGTTTTCAACTTAATATTTGTTGGATAGCAATTTACATGAAATATTGTTTCATCATTTCAAAACATTATCATTGTGTTCCCAAGGACTTGCAGGTGAATTCACCAACTCTGAAGACTTGACCATTCGTCTCTATGTGTGTGTCTTATGTGGGATATTGGCTCTACAGGTACCACTAGGCCAATTCTATTCTCTCTCTCTTTAATTTGCATTTTGTCGCTCCAATGTTATATTTGTTCTCATCTTTCTTCAATTCCTGCTTCTTACCATCAATATTGAGTTCCTTTTTCTGAAAAATAAAGAAGATACAATGCAGAGTATAAGACATGAAATACGATAAACACTGGAATATAAACTAAAGTAGACTAGAAAGGATTTATACGATATATACCTCAACATTAGCAATATTGTCAATGCCATTTTTCCCCACAAAAGCAAGAAACTCGAACATGTTTTCTTCAGTTGGGCAATAGTGGCCACTATGTGGCGAAATGACCTATATAAAAAAATTAAATAAAACGTCGCCATAGAAAATAACACCTTAGTAAACTTAGTATTCAACCTTCAAGGAAACCTTAGGCACAATCATGCCAACTAAGTTACATGCTAAAAATCTCAATTTATAGATTACTTATATGTGGGAGTGCAAACAAAACTCCTAAAAAATGGCAAAGCTAAGTATAGAATAAGATGAAATGAAATAAAAATGATATAATAATAGGATTACCTCGTATACATGTATATAACCAGATAATGTAGAAGGCTAAGTGAATAAGTCTAGGGTTGGAGGTCGATGATGTCAAGAATGCCCAAGTCTAATGAGCATTTCTTCAGATAAGAAATATTATTTGGGTCCATTATCACATATGGATAAGCCAACTAGTATATATCAAATTATCAATGTTTTGCTTATATTTATGGATCACTACAGTGTAAGTGGATAAATTGCAAAGATAATTCCCTTTCCATTGTGTTCATGGCATGTGGTACAATATATTAGCTGTGATTTGGAGAAAATTTCCAACATCGAAAATATATAGCAATCACCACTATTATTCCTCCAAACAAGATTATTTTGGAATGTAACTTTCAAATTCAAGTTGCTATATGATTCTTGAATGGAAAATCTACATTGAATTCCAACACCAAACTTCAAATTTGAGGGAACTCCTGTGGCCATCCTCAATCACACAAACTCAAAACATCAGTGATCATTATAATGAAAAGATAAAAGAAGAGAAGTTTTGATATGTTTTGCAGATTTACATGCAAATCACCAATAGTTTTCCCATATTTACCATACTTGTAATTTCCAAGATATAACACATCAATTTATTTTTTAAAACAAATACTTTATTCAATAAAAACAAGAATTTTACATTTTACAGCGATACCGCCAATGTTTGAACTTCAATTAGTTTAAACTATTCAGCACAAAAACTTCCAAAATGAGCAACAAGTAGAAATAACAAATCCATCAATTAATAACCAATTAAAAAAGGATAAACTTTTTGTTGAAGCTTGATAAACAACCATAATTATTGGAAATCCATTGCAACTAGTGGTCTTGTTCAAAGAGCAATACTACCTAGAGAACTCATCTTCCAAATTCTTTGCTCTATCCATGAAGATTTCTGCTATCCTTAAAACATAATTCACATTCAATCTTTTAGCTTTCTAAAGCTTCCCAAGGTCTTGTCAAATGAAGCAGTGAATTTCATTGATTTTCATAAATTGCTTCTGGTATTTAAAATAATATTGTTAGAATTGAACTCCTTGTATATACATATTAGTAGAACTGGCATGAAGTGTTTTTTCCTTTCTCTAATCCATGTCCTTGTGGAGTTCTGGCCTAAAAGTGACATGGAGAATATCAAAACCATAAAAAAATCTAGTAATGGTTAATTCATAATTAGATGGGCATACATGACATGCACAAGAACACTGGGCATTCTAATTAAACAATTCCTAAAGTTAGAGTTCAAAGGGAAACAAAAATCATGGCAGATTGAGGTTTCTACTGAGATTTTCTTTCTCATGTATACCTCTCCCAAATGGTGGTTTTCCATGTACTTTCCTTTCAATTTGCAAATTAGAAAAATGCATTTTGTAATTAGTAGCAAGCAATTTACAATCAAGGAACAAATTACTATATGCAAATTAAAAAATCTCAAATGCATGGATTGACCAAGTAAAAGAAGCAAGTCCAACAATTAGAAAACTAAGATCAATTTAGATGTCTTACTTGCTGCTCTAACTACTAGACTCACTGCTATTAGAATATGACAAATGAAATGTAGTAGAAGACTTGTGAAAAAAATGTAGAAAAAAATGCAAGTTGGAGGTAAGTCCTTCCGAAGGAAATAATCTAGAGCATCATGTAAATCTTTCTAGGCTTTCTCCGTATATGGCATAAACATGTGAGCCTACCTTCATGTGAATAATATAAAAAATGTTTGTTTCCATATACAACTCATAGGCTATTGTTGGCAATGATTTTCGAGCATGCTTGATGTGTTTATGGTTCATTGTTGCAGCAGTTGATGTGCCAATAAATAATTTAGCAGTAGTAAATAATGTGGTCCTTGAAAAAAATGTTATTATTGCTAGTTTGATTATAAATCTTTGAACCTAAATTCGTGATGAACATGTTACCAAATCATATTTTAGACCTTTATGTGTGCTAATGATCTACACTAAAGATCTTCTGATATATAATTCAACAAATCAGTTGGAATCATATGCTAAACAAACTTCATGCATCACACAACAAGAATTGCAACATTCCATAAGCTCGCTAGGGAGTCCATTTGGATAAGAAGGAAATGATAAATACATATTTACTAGAGGATATTTTGGATGACATGGAGAGGAAGTGGAAGAACTTGTGATCAGGGTTCCACATGGATGTATAACTGGGGGTTGGGAACATGACTTTATGTTCCCCATGTTCCCTAAGCATGGGATCATCGTCAGAGATGCCCCTTCCATTCTTTGTACACAGACGATACCCTTGGTACTTTGGGGTGATGTCCCCAAGTGTTGTGGGTGGTCAAGAATACCATAATACCACAAGAGTACTACTCAACACCATCTACTAGGGAATCCTTCTGAAAAGTTACTAGCAACCAAAAAACCCAACTAGATAAGCAATAATGACCTAAAATTTGAGTTTTTCCCATAAATCCTAATAAAGGTGGTGGGGCACTCCTAAAACCTCATCTTCACTACGTAAATCAAGAAAACCCTAAATTCACTTTTCACTGGCAGCTCACTGGTAGCAACACACCAAGGAGGCTAAAAATTATTTTTGTGGCCAGCAAGATTGCAAAGGAAATAAAGTGTGGGCAATGATTTTCTACCATATTCCAAATGTTCTAGGTCCATCAATAATTACTTTAGTGTAATATTGGAGAATCAATTTATTCTCATCTATTTGGTTGGAAAAATTCAAATGATAGTCACATTTGAGTTTGGGGGAAGATGATTTTGGTACTAGAGTGAGTATTTTATAAGACCGTTGGTTTTTTTATATTTCCTGTTGAAAAGTGTGCAACAAGAAATTCTTGTTGATAATGCAACAAGATGATGGAGCTTAGTGGAAAGGAGTCGCCTTCACTAAGTGGTCCCACAGGAAAGTTTTGGCACAAAGTCTATTTTTAGACATATGGATCATGGTCTATGAGTTGCAGGATGTTGTTTATGGATGATTGGTCATGTTGGGAAAAATAGATGGACTTCTATTTTTTGTATCACAGCGGTGTGATCAGAGTCTATTTTTAGACTATCAAGTAAAAATAGAAACAGACAAATATTATTAGCCCTTAGTAATATTTGGACTCTAAACTTTATCTTATTCTCTTGGAGCACTTCAGTTGGAGCTACAGATGTGGAACATGCGATTGCCTGAAGTAATCACGTGGTTACTTATGGGTTACTTGAGCTATTGCATGAAGGACTTTAGTTAGAACTCAAGTGGTTGAGTTCTGTGGAGTTAGATGAGAAGTTAATGGAGTTGTGTTCAGTTTGACTTAGTTGAACTAGTTGTATTTAGTCTAACTGATCAATAGACTAAGTGATGAGTTGTGTAAATTAGTTATTAATTAATTCACTAATTATTAACTCATAAAGCAATTGAAGAATACATCAGTTAACTCAGTGCATGGACAGTTCAGTGGAGACAAGTGTTAGAGGTAAGTGAAAGGGTTGAGTTGTGACTATCAGTTGTGCATGAGATTTGCACATGCAAGTGGATTGAGTATATGCCCAGTGAAATAGCCTATGCTCACGTGATTTTCACTTGGGATTGTGAAATAAAGGGAAATACGAGTTTGGAGAATTCATTCTCATCCATTCTCAGCAGGGATTGCAGGTATTCTCTTGCAGGATTGTGTAGTGGAGACAGACAAGCAGCGGGGGAGATTTGGAGATCAGATCTGAGCTATATTGTGTGTAACAGGTGGAGATAGTACTGAGTACTTGCGAGGAGTATTGTACTATGTATTGTTACATGTTCTCAATCAATATAATATCCAGATAGTTGGGGTTTTTAGCGAGATGCTTTCCCCAGGAAAATACTGTGTTGATATGTGTGATTGATGCTTCTATGTGTGCATGTTATTGTTTCTGCTTCTGTAAATTGATGATCAATGTAGAGGAGGTTATGTATTATGCATGTATTCCACAATAGTGTATAATTGGGATAATCTCTGTGAATATGTGTCATATTATTTAAAATTTCTACATTTCCTTATAAGTTCTCTTTTTTTTCCTCCTTTGCAATTGAAAGCAAGAACAAATTAAAAAAGAAACTTGGAAACACCAAAAATAAGTCATTCGAGCAACAATACTTGTGATAGTGACTTCACAATTGTAAGCCACTGTAGGGGAAACAAAGTGGATCAAAACCAACAGGGGCAAGTGGGCTTGGTAAGGTAATGTAGAAGTGGAACCAATGTGTCCCCATAAAAAGAATTAACTGAATATCCTAAGGGACCTGCGAATCAGGAAAAAATATAATTTTTCTTTGTAAAACCAAACTCACTTGAAATAAACCCAATAATAGTAGCTAGTTATATAATTGGAATATGGAAGTGCAACATTTCTATCCAAACTTGAATTGGGAGTTATATGAAGTAGAGCATCAAATTTTGGGCATTTCAAGCACAAGCAATTAGATTTAGCATATGTGAGAAGTTGAGTATGTCTTAAAATCTGAAATCGTGAGGTTGCAAATAACATCAGGAACAAATGGAACAATTTATGGTATAATGTCACTTTCAAACAAGTTAATGTGGGAGCTTGAGCCAAAAATGCCAGATAAGGTCCTTCCTTTGTTATGCCTTCATTGGCACCAGTAAATATGGGGCCTTCAAAATCATAAAGGCAACTCCTGGAGTAGGAACAAAATTAAGGGATATGTATAATTTGTAGCAATTAGGATATAAATGACATAACTAGCACTAGTATAAAATGGCTAATTAGTTACTAAAACAACGACTGAAATTTGCATATAAATAACTATTTTTCAGTTGGTGACCAGTAGTAGCTAATTTACAGTATCTTATAACGTGACCAACTTTTAGTCGTTTTTAGCTTAGTCATTAATTGATTGTCTCAATTTTATCATCTAGCAGTATATTTAGTCATAAATTTGGCCATTAATTAAGTTATTGATTTAATCATTAATTACCACAATTAATGACCAAATATACAACAAAATATATTACTATATGATCATCTGAGAAAACCAATTAATGACAAAAGAAATATGACTAAATTTTTGTCATGTTATAAGATGCTGTAGATTAGCTACTAATAGTCATATATATGCAAAATTTAGTTTTCATTTGTAATGAAAAATTAATCATTTGCAGTAGTCATTTATATTTTTCTGGTAGTTTCATATTCATTATTTAAACGACTAATTTAGTAGTTTATATTTATTTCATTTATTTTCATTAATAATCATTATAAACGAATAATTTAGTCGCATATTCATTTTATTTGTGTTCATCATTAATCAACATAAACTACTAATTTAGTAGTTTTAGATTGATTTTGTGTGTTTATTATTAATCAACATAGATTGATTTGTATGATTTTGCTACTAAATTAAAAAGACATCATATAATGTGAATTGGTTCATCTAATATGAAAATTCAAAATTACATATGCTAGTTAAAATACTAAACAATATCAAGTGCAACTATAAATAATTTCAACCACAGAAATTACATTATATGAAATGTCGAGTATTACAATATGAGTTTCCAAGTTAACATTGGCTAGACTACAATTTACACATGAAATTTTGTTTCATCACTATAAAACATTATCATTGTGTTGTCAAGTCATTGCAAGTGAATTCACCAACTATGAATACTTGAACATCAGTCTCTGTGTGTGTCTTATGCGGGATGTTGGATTTAAGGGTACCACTAGACTGGTTCTCTTCTCTCTCTTTTTGCATTTGTCACTCTAGTGTTAGTGTTCCCCTCTTTCTTCAAATCCTACTGTTGGAAATAATACTGAGAGTGGGGGGGGGGGTGGTGAATCAGTATTATCAGATCAATAAATTAATTTTCAAAACTAATTTGGATACGCTACTTCAGCTCAATGAACTAGCATGTATACGCAACTATTCTTAATGAAACTAGCGTATATGCAGAGATCTTTTGATTTACCCAAATTATCATGTATTGAACTTTAATTAGTATATCAGGAATTCATTAGACAGTGCAGTAAAAGCAGAATAAAGCATCACACATAAGAAATACACATGAACACCAAGATATAAGGTGGAAACCCAATGTGGGTGATAACCACCTGCTGCTGTCATCTCTGTCTTCTTTTAATAATAAGATAATTCTGTTTACAATTTTTTGTACTGGTGCAGTCTTATACCAGTACGCAGGCTTCTACCTGCGTAAGGCTACAACCTTCTCTCATTCTCCAGCTTCTACTAGAAGGGAGCTACTACCCCCTAGTTATTGTACTAGCCGACATGTTTGCTTAGTACAGGTGCTAACCTACAGAAGGCTACGACCTTCTCTTTTCTTCCAGGGACCATGTTTCATAAATTTTCAAATTCGATACATCAACAAGATCATTCAATCATCAAATATACTTGTATCAACCAATCACGGTTTGAACCAACCATAGTCGAAACAATCATTCACTTAGACCACCCATCAATCTGATCATTCAAAATACTATCACCAGAATACAATAACCAAAACCTAAACTAGAACTCGGAAATCTGCAACAGTAAAGAGAAACAACTGAAATATATTTTATAAGGTATACACTACTTCCATGTGTCAAACCTGTGAGTATATGTGCTTTTCTCAAAGGCAAACAATGTATAAATCTGCAAATATAAATTCAGAGTTCTGCAGCTATTCTAGACGTTAGTTATACCCAGATCATATCATTTACAGAATAATATATGCGTCAATATTCAGATCTAGAATATACATGAGCAAAAACACATAATGATAGTTCATTTTATGCCTTAAGTTACCAATCCATCATTAGATTTGATCTCTCATCATGAACTAAGGTTCATCCTTGGTTTAGATCCAATAATGCACCATAACCCCATAACTTGTTTACTAGATCTCACACTTCATCAGATATTCGATACTTGCACACCTTGGCCTAATGATCTTCTCCTCCTTTTATAGTTTTAGGACTTTCTCAATACCATGGACCAAAACCACTTAGGACCAATACCTTGGACCAAATACCTAGGGTCAATACCTCGGACTAGATTCCTTGGACCAATACCATGGATCAAAATACCATGGACCAAATACTTCGGACCAAAAAATTAGTTTTCCAAGGTATACACACTTTTCCTTCTGTGAAAGTGTGTGTGTACGTATACGCGACTTGTATACAATGAACCTGCGTGTATACGCAACTTGGTCAATGGTGAACTTGCATATACCTCTCTTTCTTCATTCTGTGAAGACTGATATGTAATTCTTGCTATTTACCTGCTATACTGTGATCTTTCATCTAAATGAGTTGCCTTCTGAACTGATTCCTTGAAGCTGCCCTGCATTTCATCACATTTGTAAACACTACTATCATGCATTTTGTCACATCTAATATCTCTTCTGTAGATTCATCTAGTTACCATATACAAGTGAGTTGTTCTGCTACAAGTGGGTTGCCATCAAGTACAACACATACATCATAATTCCAAAAATCTCCCCCTTTGGACTTGATGGCAACAACCACACCAATTCACTCTCCCCCTTTGACATCAAGGGCAAAGGGTCATGCTCCCCCTGAGTGCAAGCTGAATTCTCTGATATGCTGAAGTGTGCTGATTGAGCTCCCATGATCGAGTCCGTGCTCCCCCTAAGCATAAGCAAAGTCTACAAAAAGATGACTCTATACATACATCACAAATTACCTTCCTATCACCAATGACTCATACATACATCCATCTCCCAACCAAGTGGGGATATACCAAATGTTTATACATGTCAAAAACAAGAAACATTGCATCCTCCATCCCATGCATAATGGGGTTACAAATTAGGTCTTTTCATGAACTTTACATTAAAAGATATATATGACATATATTAAAGAGACCAAATATCTTAAAAAAGACCATGAAAGTCATTAGAAACTATCATATGATTTTCACCATCAGCAATATATGTCAATCAACATCATCATTAATTCCCAAAATATCATCAACCATGTTCTCCCCCTGAACCTATTGTTATAGCTCCAAATCTCACTATTATGGTTTGTGATGTTGCACTCATGGCCTAGGGCAACCCCTCCTCCCAGACCTGGTCCAAAATTAAAAAAACAGTGTTTTATCCCTTATACGCGACATTGCCCTGAGTTAAATGTGTGTATATGCGGGTAGGCATATACCCAACCCGCGTATATGTATTAAAACACTTAAAAAATATAAAACTCCTTATTTTCAGGTGGAGATCACGGGTTTTACATGCTGATCACCTATTAGTGCCCGTGGCCCAATTGTTCCCAACCAACTCCCAACTAAAAAACTACTTTGGGAGAGGTATAAAAAGACATCAAAGGGAAGGCCTAAAGGAGGAGAGAAGAGAGAGAAAGGTTATTATACTGAGAATTTTCCCCTTGACCAAGTCTGAAGACCTTTGTGCCTTCTACATTTCCCCCATTTGTACAGGAAACCCTTGTTTCCTTGTGTGTTGATGTTCATCCACTAGTTATGGCATCATGGAGTGAGTCATGGAAGGAGATATGCTAAAGGCTTGACGCTGGACGAATCCGGAAGGAAGCTTTGCTTGGAGCCTGCGAAAGGTTACTCAGGTGATATTATTCCTTTTGTGCATTTTACTTGTCTATAAGAAAGAAACATGTCTTGGTTCCTGATATAAGTCTTCTTTATGTTTATGATATTCATGTTGGAATTCATATGTGAATGGTTGTTTAAAGTTCATAACTAACTACATTCCTTTATAACATGAAGATGATTTCTTTATAAGTCTTTGTCCATATACTGTTGTGTTATTTGGAATTGGTTTTTTTGCAGGACAAAGGAGCGAAAGGGACTTGAAGAAGAGTTTGGACCCTAAAGGAACTTCTCGAACGTAGTACCTGAGGTACGCCCCTCTTACTATAGAATTTGCTTATAATAGCATAATGGCTGTGTGAGTGTGTGTTTCTCTTTATAGATAAATTTCAGTCTGCTAGGGTTTCCACCCAAAAGCCCTAGGGGAGCATTTCCCTCAACAGAATTGGCGACTCCGCTGGGGACAACACTCTTGTTGTTCCTAGTTTGGGTGTTTGTCAAGCCAATCAGGCTCAGTTGCCTGTTTGTTTGCTGTCACTGTCTGGTCTGTTCTTGAATTCTAAGTTTTGCCAGTTTCTTCAGTTTGTTTTTTATTTTTTCTTGAAATATTTCATATACGCTGTTTTGCTTAGTTACAGAAGCGTACCTACGCTTGTTTCCTGAAGTCAACCCGCATATACGCAGGTTTCCTCAGGCACAGTTGCATATACACACAATCTGTACATAAGTACAGTCACATATATATTGCAATTTTCAAGATTTATAAATTTTTGTGTCTCTGAAGGTTTGTCTGGTGGTTTGATTCAGTTTGAAACAACCATTTTTCCAGTACCAGTGTTTTTTTTTACAGCAAGCGTCTTACTCCAATTTCTCTCTGATTGTAAGGAGTATTGGTCTTGTTTTTTTTGTTGCAAGTGTCATCGTTTTTTGCTAAAAGAACGCAAGATTTCTTGTTGGAATCTTGGCTGCTCTGATTCATCAGGGCAGAAAGATTGGGCTCAATATTTGTGTTGAATCTTGCTTTTGGTGACTTTTTGTTTGCTTGACAAAACCGCTTTTTGTGACCATCCACTTCTTTGTTTCATGAAAGTTGTCGATTGATACTTTCTTGAAATTGTCTTTTTGATCTTTTTTGGTCTTTGTTTCCAAAGCTTTCATTGCTGCTTTTGATTGTTAAAGAGCATCTTTAAACACATTTATTTTTGTTGAGTTTTCATCCATTGTGTGGTGTCAACTTGAAAAAGTGTTTGTTGCTTATTGTTTCAATAACAAAGTTTCAGTTTTGTTGAGAGCATTTTTGAAAAGACTCTTTTGTTGTTTCTTTGAAGAAAACTTTTTGAAAAACTTCGTTTTGCTTTCTTGAACTTGTTTTTCATTTCATTTCCTTTTAGTGAATGAAAGTGGTTTATGTTTGTCTTGAAATGTGTTTTTAGTGTTTAGACGAAATGAATGGTAGCGTCTCATATTCCATCTAGACATTTTAAGTGGCATAATAGAAATTGATAAGCAAGCAACTTTCATTTCTTGTTTTTAGAGTTGTTTTGAATCTTGCATCAGCATGTATTTGTTGCATTAGGATAGATTTGCATATCTTTTTAGGCATACATAGCTTTGTTAACTTTTGTGAGTGTGAAGTGTGAATTAATGAAAAGAAAAGAAAAGTTTGTTTTATTAGAAGTTCCTTTGAACCCTGTAGAAATTGCTCTTCATTGAAAAACAAAGACAAGTGCATGTGCATATAGTTAGGCTTTTATTAATTTCTTTTGCGTAAAAAAACACCACTAGTTTCACTTCCTTCATCCCGTGACTTAAAGAACAACCTATTTTAAAATCAAGTGCTAACTAAAATTCACTAAAATTTTTCTTTTAAGTTACATACACCAACAAGTTTTAGGATTTTAGGGCCTTGGATTAGGCGAGTGGAGAGTTAACTCTCCAAGGCCATTTAAACTTCAAATGTAGGAGTCTGAATAACGAGAGAAAATCCAATAGCGTTAGGAAGACCAGGAAAGCTCTAGATCTGGGAGTTAAGCACAAGGGTCTGTGAAGACGGGGAAGAGAGATACTCCCTCTCCTACTTGTCCGAACTTACCTCACGACTGTTCCGCCTGGCTTCTGCGATGAGTTGGTATCCATAGTTGCTACTCCTAGGGAACTACATAGGTGGCTGCAGAGGGGAATCCCGTGGCACCTGAGATCGACGTTGTATCACTCTCGACAGTACTACTGGAGGGCACCCTTGCGAAGCTTGGGGGCTTGCACAGGCGCAGGCTGTTGTTAGGAAGTCAACGTAACTTCCTCTGTTACCTTCGCTGCTAGGCCTGGGCCATCATTATCCCAGACTATCCTTGGAAGGCCTTTTATTTCACTTTCTCGTATTTTGGTGTCCGGTCCTAATCACCCGGAGCGGAAATACTTGGAAGTTGTTTGACTGACTGTTATCTTTAGGGACTTTATAGTGTGTGCTCTGTGCTCTTAGTTTACCTAGCTTTCAATTTTTTGAGTCTTTAGTTAGATCTTAAACAAGAAATTCAAAGTGGCTGACCGATCTCCTAGACGGCCTCGAAGACTTCGTGGTCTTTCACCACCAAGTTTATAGCCTTCTCCTAGAAGGCGCAGAGGTAATAATACTGGTGGGTTTCGTCCCACGGCAGTTGAAGTATCGGGGATTGATCCTCCTCACTGGGGCATTAGTATTCAAGCAAGGCCTGGTACTTCCGCGGAACAAGAGAGGAACACTCCAGTTCTTTCTCGAGTTTGCTTACAAGCGGAGAATAACATAGAGGTAGAAGAACTCTCAGAGTCGTCAGCGGCTCCAAATTCTCCCCTACCATCTAGTCATCCAGATGTATTACAATACGTCGGGACTCCGACGCATAGACCGTCAAGTCCAGGTTACGCTACGCGCTTACCTTCGATGACCACTATTGGAAGCATGGCTTCTACAAGTGCTATGACTGTGCAGACTCCAATATCTGTACAAGGGGGAGGAACTATTTCCATCCCCTCCGTCTCTTTATTCGGATCTTTTGCTAGCACGTCTTTAGTTGGGTCTACCTCCATTCCGTCCACGAGTGGAAATTCCCCAACCAATGCTTTTGGTTCTGGATTCTTCCCATTTGGCGCCCATTCACAGGGCATTCCTTCAGTTCCGTTTGGTGCCGCCACATCCATGATGAGTGGATCGGCTTCATTCCAGGGTTTTCCTTTTGGAAGTGGTCATATACCACATTCCAACCCAATGATAGGATCCATGCCTTTTTCTTCTATAGGACAAAGCAGCAATCCTTTCCAAGGTTGGACTAACCCTGGGGTTAGTAGCACCGGAATTGGGAATCCATTTTTCGGCCAATATGGGAATAGGCCGCACACCACAGTTAGTTCATTTCAAAGTATTCCTCCCTTAGCTTTAGCTTGGAATCCTTATCATGGGTTATCAACTCCTTATAATCCTTTAGGAGGAAACTTTGCTGGTTATGGTGGATATGCGACCGGAGTTGGTCAAACTCCGAATTTTGCTGGATCACAAGGCTTGCCTTTTGGTTCAGCAGGTTCTACTGGTTACTTCGGGCAGCCTGGTGCCTTCCAAAATCTAGGTCAATCTTTTCAGAGCTTTGGGAGTTCCACCCAGTCTGGGTGGAATCCCCAAGCTCCTCCTAGGCTTCCGTTTCTGGCAACATTGAACTTGCCAGATCTCACTATGTTAACCAATGATCCAATCAAGTACAATCCGGCCTGGCCTCCGGTCCCAACCAAACTCCCTTCGGACATTCCGAAATTCGAAGGGAAGAGTGGTGAGGACCCAAGCGACCATGTAACCACATTCCACTTGTGGTGCTCATCTAACTCCCTTATCGATGACTCGGTGAGGTTGAGACTCTTTCAACACACCTTGACTAGTAATGCGGCCAAATGATATATAGAGTTGCCTGGGGGAAGCTTTACATTTTTCGCTGACTTAGCCAATATTTTCTTAAATCGTTTTCAGTTACCTGTCCGGTATGATGCCGGAAATGAACTACTGGCCACTTTTCATCAGGATAAGGCAACTCACATTTATGACCATATTTAGGAATGGAGACGGAGAAAGAGGCTCATTAAAGCCGATATCCCTCCAGAGTACCGTCTCGAGTGCTTTTTGAAATCTTTGATACCTGAGATCTCCAAGGATGTCTCCATGTCTGGAGTCTATTCTGAGGAGCAAGCCATTTTTAGGGCCCAACAATTAGAATTGATCTACTCTCAGTCTCGGATCCTACAAAAATACTTTCCAGATGCTCCTCGGTCTAAGGTTGATGTAGCTAAGTCGAAGCTAGGTCCCCATGCGGATGGTATTATTGGGTCGGTAGACACGAATGTGGTGAACTTGTTGAACCAATTGCAACAGTTTTCTTTACAAACTGCTTCTAACAATCAAGTCACATCGTCTAACCCTTCGGCTTCCCAAACCTCTTCGATTAATTCCGTCCAATCTGATAACCCCAAAGGAAATAAAAATTCCAATGGAAAAGGAAAGGACGAGGTAAGAAAAAGAACCAGGATGGGAAGCCTGATGCAAATAAATCCGACAATAATGCTGGTGGTGGTAGAAATGAGTCGAAAAAGAAAGTCAAGTTTCCATGCAAATTGTGCAGTGGAGACCATTTAACTCATCTTTGCCCCAAGATTGAAGACGCTCAGCACTTGTTGGGGCAGCAAGGGACTTCTAATTCCCAAGCTATGTTAACCAACCCTTTTCCCCAAGGGCAACAACTTCTTGCTGGCGCGAGTTCGAACCCTGGAACCTCCGAAAGGGGCAACCAGGAAGGGGAAAATCATCGAATGTTTTCATGATGGGTTCTAACGTCCATGTGGCTACTCGGTCACGTGATTATGGTGAAGCCGAAACTTCTAAGGACAAGACTATTCCTGGAAATACCGACCTTCATATCGAGCGACCCCCTATTGAGACTATACCATGGATACCGAAAGGTTCCGCTAAACGCTTGACTATTAATCCTATTGCTAGGGCCGCCCATAATTACTCCATTGTGGAGGATCTGGCTCAGAGTCTATGTGCCATGTCCACTTTAGAGGTTCTCCAGTCGTGTCCGGCTCAGAGAAGTGCTTTACTTTCCGCGATTGGAGTAGTCGATCCAACTAACTCTTTAGTGCTCACTTTCGACATGTTAAATGTCAAAAAGTGACTCCCTCATCATATGGCTTT